>CM038227.1:14715260-14725260 GCA_021442155.1 Cymbidium sinense
TTATCGAGGAGAGAAGGCTGTACATCTATCTTTGTTTCTTCTCGTCAGTAAAAGCTCGCGTCTGCGAGGAGAATTCATTACAACGACCCATTTACTATGTCGACAAAATCCTTTCGATCTGAAGAGCTATCCACTAGCGAGATAAGGCGGCGTTGGCCTAGTGCATTACGCACGAAAATTGCGGCCGTACTTTGGGGCCCATCAGCGTCACACTCATCTTCCATTAAGAACTATTACGCAAAGCGATGTATCGGAAGGTTGATGAAGTGGTCGGTCGAGCTTGGAGAGTTTGACATCCATTTTCTTCCGTCGATATAAAGTCACAAGTGCTCGGACTTAGTTGTAGAATGTACCATCCATCACCACACGAGATCATTCATCACTCCATGACAAATCAATGGACATTATATGTTGATGGAGCTTGGTACCAGGTGCGGAGGCGAGAATTTTGCTTATCTCCCAGTAAAATAACTTTAGAGTCGACTAAAGTTCCGACCACCAATAATGTCGGTGAGTCGAGGCCCTCAGCGGGGTAAGGCTATATTGTGAGGTCGAACTTAGCCATCTACCAGACTCCACGACTTGTGGCCTCCGAGGTTGAAGGAGACTCGATGCAGGTCATCCGACTTGCTGATGCAGATCTTTTGGCAAAGTCACTTCTTGCGAGTCGAGACCCATCGGATAACTCATATTCTAGGGAGCGAAACCGGCGGATGCCCTCTCAAGTTAGCCACAACAATGACGGAGATCTTTTGAGAAAATACATAGAGGACATCCACTTTCCCGGTATTGAGGCCCTTGGGTGATCTGGAGGACCAAAAGAATCTTCATGGATTGACCCGATCATGTCCTTTCTTCAAGCGGGGCCTTGCCCCCCGATCTTATCGTCTCAGGCGTAGAGCGAACTTGAACTTCACCATGTCGGTGGCGAACTCTGGCGGTCCTTAGGGCCCTACTTAAAGTGTCTACCACCTTGAGGCTAACTATGCAATGCGAGAGGTTCATTCGAGAATTTGTGGTGAACATTTGGGAGGAAAAGCCGCCCTCAAAATCATGAGGCAAGGTTTTCTTGGCCTGACAATGAAGAAGGGCGCATTGGAGTTTGTAAAGAAGTGTAAGTGTCGGTTACATTCCAATCTCACTCATACACCATCTGTAGAACTCACCACAATCAGGCGTGGCCCTTTGCTCAATGGGGATCGATATAATGGGACCCTTTCCCATTGCCCTTTGAGCAGCGAAAATTCATAATCTTGGCGTTGATTACTTCACAGTGGGTGGAAGGCGTGGCCAAAATCAAAACAAATGCCAATTTATGCGGAAAAATATTATTTGTCGTTTGACATTCCGGCAAAATCATCACCGATAATGGGGCCTTGATTCACGGGAAAGACATTCACATCTTTCGCGGGGCATATCGGTTAATCCACACAGTGTATCCCATCCACGGGCAAATGGGGGCCAAAGTCACCAATAGGACAATACTAAAGGGCTAAAGACACGGCCCGAACCACAGGGGCAATGGGCGAAGAACTATCCAATGTTCTTTGGGCTTACCGCACATCAAGGACCCTCTTGGAGAAAGCAATCTGTTTGGGCGAGAACATTATTCGGTCGACGCCAGGTCGAGCCACAGAACCCATAACTTTGATCGGCAACGATAAGCGATTCCATCGGATCTGCAAGAGACCGACATGTCGGCCTCAGAATGGCTTCTATCGGTGAAAGGATTGCGAGGTTTCAAGCAGAAGGGTAAAAACGACCAATATCTGTTGGGGACCTCGTCCTCGAAGTCTCGACTTCGGCGGAAAAGGCCTAGCGAACAAACTCTCACCGGTTTGGGAAGGCGGTATGTGGTGGTGTCTAAAATCAAGCACACGTTCAAGCTTAAGGATAGTATGGGAAGACTCTCCCGCACAGAATGCTACAAACCTCGAAGTACTACGGTGATGTATCGACTTTTTATTCTAGTGAATGGAAAACATTATCATCGTGTATGTTTGTATTGCAATTGTTGTCGAATTAAACATTTATCGATACTCGGTTTGTCGTACTTATTGTCCTTGGCATCAAGGTGTTTGGATTTATGTTTATCTATGTTAAAGTTCTCATACTTATTGTGACTTTTCTTGCTTATGCTTGCATTTTAAACACGACTCAAGAATCATAGTATTGTTGTATCTCATTCGAGGTAGATCGATCCCAGAATTGATCGATCTTCTATCTGAGTTAACGTCATAGTAGCATGCTTCGATAAACCTTGGATAAGTTGGCAATCCTATAGGCGCACAACTTTCTCCATAACGGGTTAACATCATCGAGTGCGGCTCAGATACACAACCCAGGATAGATCGAGAGGTTACGAGAGAACCTCATAAATATATTAGTCAAGTTTGTCATCAGTAGCTCGGTAATGATCTTAGAATAGATTCTAGGGATTCAGATGATCTCTTCTGAATCTTTATCATCGTACACTTTGACACACAACTCAAATATTCACAATTTTTTGTGGATTGTTAATATTTCTCCTGAGAACATACAAGTACAATCAACCGAAATAATATACAACCGAGCATTTTGCACATAAAGGAACTACCACGGTTGATGGTCTCATCGTAGATGATGAAGAACTATCTCGAGTCATCCCGTCGTCATTAGAAGGGTCGGGAAGGAGAAAGGACCTCAACACCCGACTCCCAGCTTCGATGTAAGCGTGTCCCCTTGAGAAACCTCGGATGAAGCCTTCATCAACACCTTTGCGCTCAAAGCCTTCACCTCTACATCATACACATGGTCTCGGCCTCACGAGCGTGATCTGTATGATACTCTTGGTATCGAGTTCTTGAAGTCCTCCACGACTTTGATCCTACCTGCAGAGATAAAGGCGACCTCTTTCACGAAAGCGGCGTAACTCTCGGTTCTTTGCCTCAGACACGAAACCCGGAAAAGATCTTGAGATCCTTTGCGGCAAATAACCTCTGTTCTAGCCTCCCTTAATTCATCCGAGTCAGCTCGACTTCTCGTGGCGAAAGAAAGTCGGCAGTGACTTCGGTCTGCACTCATCAAGTTGATTCTCCAACGGACATCTCTTTTACTTTCTCCACATCTGCTTCTTATATTCACCATGGAGAAACTTGACCTTCACGAACTCGAATTCCGGTCATTCTGATGTTCATTTTGAAGTCAAGTTCTTGCTTCTTCGATATCGAAATAAGAAAAATTACGTTAAAGAAATGGGAAATAAAAGATGATGAGCAAGAAGGATTGTTAGTTCTTGACATCTTGACTACTGAGGAATGATTCAACGTCCTCGGGGAATGAAGATCCTTGGGGATGACTACTCGAAGGGCACTCTTTTGGTGTCGATATCACCATCACCTCTTGCTCCTTTTCCTCTTCTCTTGGAGGCGGGTCCTTCTGGCAGGAAGAAGCGAGGCTTGGGAGATTTGGAAACCTCTTTGTTGGGCTTTCTCAGCAAGCGCATAAGGCAGCTTCGGGATGAATAGAAAGCCATCTCGAACAAAGATTCCTCCGCACAAATCTGTTGATATATCGAATCTCAAATCGAAGATCTTCAATATTACGGAATTTGGTCCGGATATCTTCATCTCACTCCGTAGGGGAATGGGTAAATCTCTCGCTTTCCCCATTTCTCGAAGACCCCAATCATTCTTCACAAAAGAATCGCTTGCCCAACTCTTGGGAGGATCCTTCGTCCAGGAGGTCAAGTAGACTCTGCGGTGACGACCATGTGCATGTAGTAAACTTGCACATCAGGTAAATGTCGGTCAGTCGCAGCGCCTGCGAAAAGACTATAAGTCCCATCACGATCGTCATTGCCTTTCGCGGGAAATGCAAAATATATCTTGACAAAATGGCGATCATCTCGGGGATGGAAAGCAATCCAGCCCAAACTCATCTCGTAAGTGGTGAAATACCGAGATTGGGCTCTATCATTCTTGGGACACTTAAGAACCAAATCATTGAAAATAATATTTTTTCGAAGACGATCAATGTGTCTCCGTGATCGGCGACTCCCACATCTTGATCCTCCCATTTTAGAAGGTTCCTGCGTCATTTTCTCATACAAGGGTGACGTGTCTCTTTCAAAGATTCTCACCCATCTAAACAAGGACTCGTCATCGAGATGAAAATTATTCAAGGAGTGCCCAAACATGCACTCGGCTTGTGGAGATGAGAGGTGAGGTTGATCAGAAGAGTGCAAACTCCCACGGGGAGGCATGCACTGGCTTGGTGGAGATGAGAGGTAGAGGTTGATCCGAAGAGTGCCCAAACTCCCACGGAGGTATGCACATGCTCGGGGAGGGTGGATCAAAGAGTGCACTCCACGGGAGGTATGCACTCTAGAGAGAGAGAGAGAGGAAAGTCTTTCCTCTTACACAGGGGGTTTTATAGACCCCAATGGGGTTAAAAGTAAAACCCAAAAAATCCTCAAAAACCATGGCAAAAGAAGCTCGCATGGCCGTATCTCGCCTTCAGCCGCCATCCGCCAGCGCGCCCTCCGTGTAGCGCATGGCATAGCCCAGGTATGTGGCCGACCCCAGCAGACGCATGGCGGCGAAGCGTAGGTCGAGCAGCCAGCGTGGCCAGCCATGACGATGGCCATGGCATGGCGTGGTATGATGATCGGCGCCCGCCGTGCCCATGAGCATGAACCCGCGTATAGCGTGGCGCCAGCGACGTGGCCGCCAGCTCATGACGCGTATGCAGCGCTCCGTGACCGCATAATAGGCCGTTCGCGGACCGTCGCCATCGGCCTTGCCCAGCCACCGTGCGCGCCCGTAGCCTTGTAGCCTTCGCCCATGCCATACGCGCCCAGCCCATTGGCCTTCTGGGTTGGTATGGTCCGGAACGAAAACTTAGTAAGTGTGGGATTATAACCTCAAAATATCCACATCGCATTTGCGACCACGCATCGGCTTAGTTATAATATTTTGTTATGAAGATCTTCTCTCAAAATCGCGGTTGATGGACTCTCAATTTCATTTGCTATTTTCAGTATTTGACATATATTTTTGGATGGTGAGATAATGTCCAAATAGAAAGCGTCATCCTCAAATTAATGTCGATCAACACGAATCTCAAGGCATTTTTGAAATGCTTGATCTAATCACCGATTTTAAACTTACGGTCAAGCGGCCGTCGATGAGGCGAACATAACATCAAGCATAGTCGATCAGAGCTCGAATCGACTGGATCAGCTATCGCATGAAAATGGATCGATCGCCAAATGGTCACCAAAGCGACATATTTTATAGTCGGTCGGCTCGTCAAGGCGAATCCAACGAATCCAAGATCACCCAATTAGACATCATTAAGGCACCGGATCATCAAAATACACCGTCGGTCGAGGGGATCTGGAGTCAGATGGGAGTGGTTGGAGTTTTCCAATTCTGAGCTGCCACTCCCAAAATCTATAAATGCTTCATTCTCACCTTAGAGGACGAATCGATTTGAAGAAGACCGAGAGAACCGAGAACCGGTCGACCTTGGGCGATCATCACCACAAGTCGTGCCCAGAGTAGTGCACGGGGATCGGAGCTCCATAGGAGATCGCCCCGAAGATTAGAAAAGGGTTCACAGGTTGAGATATTATTTTCTACACTCGGAATATTGTTTTTAGCCCTTCTTCTTCTACGAGAAGCGGGGCGTATCTTTTGAACACATAGTGAAAGTTCTGGTGGAGGCCGTGGTTTTCATGGGTTTTCCGCATTATAACCCACTGTGTTCATATCCCTGCTTGTGTGTTGGATAATTTTTGGGCTCGATCTAGCATCTAGGAATAAAATTCTCTAGCACGCAACATTAGGTATATAAAAGCATTAAAATTAGATGGTGTTTATATATACGAATATATATCTTTATGTGTAATTACTAATATCCCTAAATTTTATATTTATTGATGTACCATGTATTTCTTTATAATTATTAATATACAACCCTATTCTATAACATTTTTTTTTCGTAAATACCAAAATAATTATATGTTAGGATTGCATGAAAATAAATTTTTATTAAAAAGAAAGTTATAATGGTATCTCAACTATTATTTTTAATGTGAATTAGAGATTTGTATTATGTGAGTAAATAAAAGTATAGATGTTAGATATGTGAAAATAAAAGAATATTTTTTTATAAATTATAAATAAAATTCATTTTTATTCTATCAATAAAATTTTAATTAAAATTAAAGTCAAATTTTTTTGGATATGAAGATAGTGCATAAAAATTTATTTAAAATTATTATTACGTTAATATTAAAAATAAATTTATTAATTTGTAAACTTATTTAAATAAATAATTATATCAAAATATTTTGATCTAATTTTTATATTATACTAGATTCAATATTGAGAAAACTTAAATAAAGTGGTAGCCTAGCTAAAGCAGATACAAATAGGGCTATTAGCTCTTAATATTTTCGAGCAGCTTGAGATTTACTCATGACAGATCATTCGATTTAGTCATTTCAGAAATTTTTGATTTATTACTTTGAATTGAATATTTTAAATTTTTTTTTAGCTCGAATTAGAATAGAGTTGATTCATTTTGATCGAAAAATTTTAATTTAATAAAAATGATTATTATTATTTTTTTAAATTTGAATTTAAATAAGAAACTGATTTTTAAAGAAATAATATTAATATTATATATTATATTTATTTTAAAATTATAAATTATAATCCCGTACACTTGATTTTAGAAATAAATTTATTATCATAAAATTTAAAATATTATATATAAATTTAAATATTTTTAATAATAGATAAATATAATGCGATTTTGAACTAGTTTAATCAAATCTGTTTCTGGCTCAAGATTGAAAAAAAAAAATGTTAGATCAAAATTTTTAGCTCATAATTGAGCTCAATATAATTAATTTGATCTCTATTAAATTCAAATTTTGATTCAATTTTTGAGCTAAATTAAGCCTTAGATACATGTGGCCTAATAATTAATACTTTTCTATTTTTAATCCACCGTTATAAAAGATTGACATCGCTGAACGAGAATAACGGAAAATTAATATAGACCTTTGACTTTGTTTCATTTAATATTAATTTCAACGAAGAAAACGAAGCACTCGCCCTTTTTCTTTTCTCTTCCCTTTGTCTCCACTCATTTCTTTGACCAGCCTTTCCTCTTAAACCACCTACCCCTGCGCGTGAACTTCCCATGATGCGAGAAAGAGAAAACGGAGGAAGAAGAAATCTATGGGGAAGAAGGAGGAAAGGGTTCAGTCACTTAACCTGGAGGTCAAAGTTCCCAGCTTTTTCCGGTGCCCGATCTCCCTCGAAGTGATGAGATCGCCGGTGAGCCTCTGTACCGGGGTAACGTACGACCGCTCCTCCATCCAGCGTTGGATTGACTCCGGTAAGAAAACCTGCCCCGCCACCAATCAGCCTCTCACTTTCACTGACCTTATCCCCAACCACACCCTTCGCCGCCTCATCCACCTCTGGTCGGTATCCGCCTCTGCCACCGCCGTCACCAACTCTGGTCCCAACACCCATAGTCACGACATGGTTAATCTCCTTCGCGACCTCCGCTCCTCCACTGATCCCTGCCCTCTCCTCCGCCGCCTCGCCGAGTTCTTCCTTGACGCCGATAACGATGATTTTGAGAAGAACGACATCGTCGTCGCCGGCGGCTGCTCCGCTGCCGTTTACTCTGTTTTCATACAGAATGCCAGCCGGACTGAAATTCTGGAGGCTGCCGCTAAGGTTTTTGCCGTTATCCTCGCCACCGATTGCGTCGAGGAGAACAATAAGAAGATCGCGATATCTTATCTAATCTCCGATATAAACGCATCAGTTTCCGCCCTGCTCTCTATCCTGAAAGAGGGAAAAGGTGGAATCTAGGGCGGATGCAGCTATGATTCTCGGTGCGATTCTATTGTCATCAGATTCCGATACCAAGACTGCGATTGCGGACAAGTCTGATCTAATCCCAGAACTGATTCGGCTGATCGGTGAAGAGAAGATGGATCAAGTGTCGATCGATGCCAGTATTGACTGCTTGGCGACGATATGTGGCGTTCGACGGGCGAGGTTTCGAATGGTGAAGGAAGGGATGGTCCCGGCTTTGGTAAAAGTGTTGAAAGCTGAGGCGGATGCAGCGCCGGCGTCGACGGCGGAGAAGGCTATCAAGCTTCTAGAAGCAGCTTCGGGGATAGGAGATCAAATCTGGGCGGCGGAGGATTTGTGCTGCAAAGGATGATTTGGGAAGGATGGATGCGGTGGTAGTACTGTGGAACGTTTGTCATAGATTCCGGGACCTGCGGGCGGTGGAAGCCGTGACGGCGGAGAACGGCGGCGTGATGAAGATTTTGCTTTCGATGCAGAGTAATTGCTCGCCGGCGGTCAGGCAAATGTCTGGCGATCTGTTGAGGAATTTCCGGGTGAATACGAAAAGCTGCCTCGCGGGCTACGACACCAAGACCACGCACATTATGCCTTTTTAGTAGAAAAAAATATTTTGGATTTATTTTAATAATAAAATGGTTTCCAAATTTATTTTAATATAATATATAACTAGTTAATTAAAATTTATATTATATTTATTTTAATTAATTTTAACGGCCTGATTTTTTTAACTGATTTTTTGCTTTGTAAAAAGTGTTGGATTTTAATGGCATAATAAAGATTGAAGGTTTCTTATTTCTCTGTTATTTGTTGAGACAATTGTAGTGTTTATCTCTGTTTTTTTTCCTCAAATTTTGTTAAATATTCAAATATTTGTTCAAATTAATGTTGAGTTTTATGATTAATATTGATCACTTGATATTATTGTCTAATGATTTGAAGATTAGTGCAAAACACTTTAACCTATTGGTTGAAAATTTTATTTTTAACTAAAGGTCTAGATTTCAAGCTTTGTATATCTGTTATGTATATGAATTTGATATTAAATTGACTCAAATATCTCAAAATATTTTGAGGACTCGCACGTCAAATTTATGTGGATAGAAATATAATTTATTTTGTAAATGATTAGTTGTCAAAGTTTTTTATTTTTTATTTATTTTTTATGTATTGGGTGGATTGAGCACCAATCTTTATTAATAATTGCATCTATTTGTTTGATCATTCTAATTATGCCATGAATTAGTTGTTTGTCATTATAATGATACCTCTACTTAATTAGCTTCTTTAAGAGGGCTTTTAAAATTTTATAACCATCAATGTAGTGGTCATAATTATTATGAGGGAGAAATATTACTCTTATAACATTGGATAGTTGGATTTCTCTTTGGGTTGAATAATTTGATATGTTCATAATTCAAAGCTACAACTGTTGTAGTGGTCAAGAGATTATATCTATTTGATGTAGGAAGGATGGGTCATATAAGTTAGAATATTTTGACACCATTGTGATCATTTGTTCTATATAGATCTCATGGAGTTGGAAAATTGGTTCAATTTTAGCATTTTTTTTAAAGACATTTCTATTGATTCATTGACTTGCATTAATTTTTTGGGATAATGCATACTTCATCAGCTCTATCTATCTAGATTTCTTTGCTTGATAATAATGTTTGTCATTAAATACTATCTTTCTCTTCTCTAGATTATGGGATCATTATAAATATATATAACATTTATAGACATTAGTTTAGATTGTATCAATTAACTCAATTCATTATAGGTTCCTTTAATTTTATTATCCTTGCACAACATAGACAAGAAACTCTCTTAGGATGTATTTGAGACTTTCTCGCTTTTTTTTTCATAAAAGTAGCAGAAAGCAATTCGTTTATTATCCTTTTATTTTTCAGAAAGTTTTATGATTAAAAAATTATTTTGATAATCAGAACTGTTAAAAAGCTACTTTTTGAATTTTGTAAAAGAAAAAAATATTTGTAACATAGACATCAACTTTTTTAAAAAGATAGTTTTATTCATGTAGAACTTTTCTAACTTTTCTTTATGCAAACTCTTAGTATTTTCTTTAATAATATTTTGAGAAACTATAAATA
>CM038227.1:14730260-14835708 GCA_021442155.1 Cymbidium sinense
CACCCTGCTCCCTGGGTAAGGCAGTTTTAGACCAAGAAATAAGATGTAATTTTCTTGGCCTGCTGCTATGGTAGAAGAATTTAGCAGAGAAGGAGGTAATCTTTTGGAGAATACCCTTCAGAATGACCACTGGTCTAAACCAATATGTAAGGTAATTGTTTATAGAGGATTTTAAAAGTTAGTATCAGCCACCAAAGGATAAGAATTTGCTCTTCTAACTAGCAAGCCATGTAAATATTTTATCAAAGAGATGGTTGAAGTGGGATGATTTGAGAGGATCCAGACCCAGTGGGAGGCCTAAATACTTCAAGGGAAAGACTCTCAAGTTCACCTTTAGAGTTTGACATAACATCTCAATCCTTCAAGTGCCTTTGGAAAAGCAAATTAAGGACTTATTGCTGTTGACTTCGAGCCCCATGTAAGAAGTAAAAAAGTCTAAGGAACGGGTCAGGGAATGGATCGTGCCAGAATTGGCTTCTCCCATGACTAGTAAGTCATCAACAAACAGCAAATGGGAGACATTGCACTGCCTAACAGAAAAAGGATTAAATATCGATAGGCTCACTTCCTTACCCAAAAAGCATGAGAAAGAGTCCATAGCCAGAGTGAACAAAAAGGGCGAAAGAGGACAACACTGCCTCAAACCGTTAGAGGAGGAGAACAGACCTTTAATTTCACCACTCAACATTATAGAGAACGGAACATCAGATATACAAGCATCTACCCAATTAGTAAAAAGCAGGGAACCCTTTTTGCTTAAGTCTATGGATAAGAGATTTGGGATTTATCATATCAAATGCCTTGCAGATTGAATTTGGCAAGGAACCACTCCTGGTTATTGCTATAAGAGAACTCGTGATAAATTTCATGAGCTAAGGTGATGTTATCTGCAATGTCTCTAAGTTTGATGAATGCTGATTGAGCTGAGTGGATATTGTTGGGAAGAACCTTCTTGATCCTATTAGCAAGAACCTTGACAATCACCTTATAGAATGTATTACACAAGGATATAGGTTTGAAATTAGCTAAGTTGTTAGAATGTATAATCTTAGGAACTAGAGTTACAAACTATGCTTGAATATATTAGGTAGCTTCTGATGTTTGAAGAAGTAGTGAGCCGCAAGAAGGAATTGTTTCCTGATAGTGTTCTAGCACTGGATGAACATTTTTAAGTTGAAGCCATCCAGACCAGGCGACTTATTCTCATTAATATTATGTAAAGCAGAAATAATCTCTTAGTCACTAATATTAGAAACAAGATCAGAAGTCTCCTCAGTGGAGAGGATATTTCCCACTAGGGTATGATGTATATTAAGGGTGAGGGAGGTCCTTGATTAAATAGAGAGGAGCAGAAGCAGTAGATTTAATTTGCTATGTCATTAGGGTCAGAGATAATAACATTAGAGGAGTGAAGCTCACAAATTAGATTAGAAATTTTTCGCTCCTTAATGGAGTAATAAAGAAATTTCAAATCATCATATGAATGAGTTTGCCAATGGGATTTTTCCCTTTGATTTAGCCACACGCATTCTTTCCTAATCAGATCTGAATATCTCTCATTGATATCCTTAGCATTTCGAGCAAGCACATCATTGTCAGGATCCCTATCAATCTCTTGCATGATCTGAGCTTGATCTTTCTTAAGCATATAAATTTAGTAACTAAGAGAGGATGCATCCCACTTTTGACCTTTCAAAGCAACTGTTAAGTTCTTCAGCTTGTTAGAGAAAATAAAGAGAGGATCTCCAAAGTAATATTTGCTCCATGCCTTCTGAGTTATGTCCTCAAAATTTGGATAGGTGGTCCAGTAATTCCTAAACATGAATCTGTGGAATTTAGAAACCTGATGTTTAAGTGTGGTGATGAGAGGAGAGTGGTTTGATGAAAGGGGAGAAATAACTTTATAAGAGGAGGAGGAAATGAGTCCAACCACCCCATATTGCAAAGGGCTCTGTCTATTCTTGAGAAGATAGGGTTGTGGGTTTGCTGATTCCACCATGTGAAGAAGAGACCCGAACTAGGAAGCTCAGTGAGACCACAATCTTGTAAGCAATTTCTAAAATCTAAAGTTTTATTTAAGGTGATGGGATTCCCACCACTTTTCTCATTATCAAAGAGGACACAGTTAAAATCTCCTATCAGGATCCAAGGTGAGTCAAGAACCACAATAATTTCTCTCATCTCATTCCAAAGAGAAGTTCTACTGCTGGCACCATTTAGAGCATATATACAAGAGAGGAAAAAATATTTAGAATTATTATACCTGACTTCTCCGTGAATAAGTTGAAGGGAGACAGAGATAGGTCTAAAATGAATCATGGAGGCATTCCATTTAATCCAAATACGACCACCTACACAGGTATCAACATTATTAACCTGATCTTCATTAGGGAAGAGAGAAAGTTTGTTGAGGATTTGATGCTCCAAGAGATGATCTTGGCTAAGCTTGGTCTCCAGAAGACATAAAAGATCAAGATGATGATCCCTGATAACTCTGGAATAATCATTGATTCTGCCCCCGGCTAATAAACCACGGACATTCTGGCTTCCAATGGTTGGATACCACATAATCAATTCAAGGAGTTAGAGGGCCTTTTGGCCTTCTTTTTCTGATTGGCCTTGTAGGTAGCACTGGTTTGATTAGCTAGGAATTTGGATTGGTCATTATTCTGGGAAGATCTTAGGACTTTTATTGAGAGCCTCCAAATTCTTGGATGTCTAAGCTCATTTTGGAGAGACAGTTGTAGAGCGGGTAATGACCCCCCGTGGATAGAGAGAAATTAAGGAGGAGGTCAGAGGAGGCATTAGCCATGAACATATCAAAAGAGGGATCTGAGATGTCCTCATGAGAAGGTGAAGAAATGGGAAGTTGGTTCAGATCATTAATGGCTGTATTAGGGGGTAGGGGATTGCAGTCAGTAGTTTCAATATATGCTGGAATAAGAGCTGCGACATCTAATGAAGACTGTGGAGGAATGTGTGGTAGAGGGATTGCGGCATCTAATGAAGACTGTGGAGGAATGTGTGGCCGAGTGATTGCAAAACTGGTTTTAGGGGGAAGGTTTTGTCGGGGAAGTGGATTTCTACTTCGACTTAGACCTTTGGGTGTAGGAGTTTTATGAGGGTTAAGAGGACAATTGCTATCCTCATGCCAGAAGGAGGCACATTTTGAACAAGCTTTAGGTTTCCAATCATAGATGATGTCTTGCTTAAACTTTAACCCATTCAAGTTGAGAGAGACGAACTCTGGAAGAGGGGATGTGGTCTTGACCTGTACACAAACTCTTGCAAAGGTGAGGCGAGACTTGGAAGCTGTCAGATTGTCCACTTCCAGGGGAAATCCCACCTGACTAGCCACTCTAGAAAACTCAGATTTGTTCCAACAACACAAGGGAAAATTGGAAAGTTTAATCCATAGAGGAATTGTAGAGAAATTATCTTTGGAGGGGTGGAAATTGTGCATCCACTTCTGGAAAATGAATGACCTTCCGTTAAGGAAATAAGGACCAAAGTCCCAAACAAGATCATAGTCCTCATGGCAAGAGAACTTGAATAGAAAGAAGTCTCCCTCCAAGGTAAGTAGCTCTACACTCCCTTTGAATTTCCACTTTTTTGAGATAGCCACAAGTAGAGATCCGTAGAAGGGTCTTTTGTCAATTGCATGGCCGACCAAAGAGAGCTTCCACTCTCTTTGTCCTTCATATAACTCTTCTTTAGAGAAGGGAACTTTAGTAGAATCTGATGGAACAAAGGAAAGAGAGTAAGATTTACTCTTTTCATTCTGGGAAAGGAGAAGTTCTTGCCAATTATAGGTCTTTGTGGGAGGGGCTCTAAGGGAATCTGAAGAAGTTTGGGTAGTCCTGGGCATAGCTTGCCCTAGAATAGAGGGGGAGGTTAAGGAAGAGGTGGGGGGTGGGAATCCTAAAATTCGAGATTTGCACAAAGGGTTTACCCCAAAAGGCCGAAGAAAGAACGAAAAGAGGGGGAGGGTAAACTACTAACCTCTGGCGCCAGGCTGGAGTTCGGGGGAGTAGCAGGGAGAGGCACACCAAACACTAGAGCCAACACAAGCCAGGAAACCTTACTCGAAGCAACCGAAGAAAATAGTGCCACCCACGAAAACTCGAGGAGCATAACCCTAGCCTCATGCTTTCCTCTTGAAAGGCGGCTTCTTGCTGGAGCTTTTCCCATGAGCTATCAGATTTTTAGAGTAGGGATAAGTTTCTCTCTTGAATTATTCACTTACAAAGAACTAAACTGAGCGACAATGACTTTCGATGCTCCATCATTCTCATGCAGGTCTCTAATCCTTCTTCTAGAACTCTCGCCAAATTCCTCCATTTCCATGTCTAACAACTCATGCAATAGGCAGCTCCCCCTTTTAACTGAGAAAATATTACATGCAGAGTTCGGATGTAGCTCTGCATCTGAACGTCAATGAAATTTCACCATATACCAACACTTAAAATAAGGGGCTCTTGAGTTTCATGTCATCGTAACCACGAGATGTAATACCATTAACATCACCGTGACCTGACCCGACCCGTTAAAATAACGGGAGTGCTTCGCATGCCATTTTTGACCATGACTTGACTCCATTTGAATGCGCAGGATTTAATTTAGGTATTTTTCATTCTACTATGTTCATTCATGGAAAGATATTTTTTAGCTCCCTCCCGGCCTGGCATGCATCGGTACGAGCATCTGACATTCTTCCAGGATTGTGCTAATTCTCTGACATTCAAATTCGAGGTACTACCTCATCTTCTCCGTCCAAACGACTCCATGAGGTATTATTTCAATCATTCTTGAAATTTAGGGATTTTAGGATTTTCACATTTGATTCGACTGTTAGCATCTCTTCTCCTCTGTCGAATATGACTATATAAGGTATTATTCTACTCTCTTTTGAAGTTTAGAGCCTTTAGCTCAATACATTTAGTATACTCAAGATTGTTTAGGGTCATTTTATGTTTATACACCAAGTTATTGAGCTTCCAAGAGAAATTAGGCTATTATCTATGTGTTTTCCATGTGTACACTCTAGAGTGTACACCCTTTTTATTAATTTAAAGCACTGTGAAACTTTCAAATAAAGATGTAAATGATATTTTCAGCTGGTTGGAGTTCTTTCTAGGAGGAATTGGGTTGTTTCTATCTATTTTCTAGGTGTACACTCTGTACACTACAGAGTATACACCCTTTTTTATTTTAAAGCACTAGGAGACTTCTAACTATTGATCTATATGACATTCTAAGGTGTTGTGAGTTCTTACAAGAGAAATTAGGCTATTTTCTATGTGTTTTGATATGTACACTCTGTACACTCAAGAGTGTACACACTTTTTTTTTTCTTATTTTAAATCAGTGTAGGACTTCCAACGATGGCTCTATATGGTTTTCTAAGGAGTTGTGAGTTCTCTTCAATAGGATTTGGGCTGTTTTCTTTCTATTTTTAAAGTGTACACTCTGTACACTCCAGAGTGTACACCCTTATTTTCTTATTTTAAATCAATGTGAGACTTCTAAAAATACATGTAAATGGTATTATCAGGTGTTTGGAGTTATTTTCAGGATGACTTGTGCTATTTTCTGTATTTTCAAGGTGTACACTATGTTTACTCCAGAGTGTACACCTTTTTTTTTTTAAATTGTACAATAGCGCGAGACTTCTAATTATGGTTTTATATGAAATTCTAAGGTGTTATGAGTTCTCTCAAATGGGATTTGAGCTATTTTCTACGTATTTTTCATGTGTACACTTTGTACACTCCAGAGTGTACATCCTTTTTTTTTAATTTTAAAGCACTGGATGTCTTCTTACTATGGATCTATATGGCATTATTTGGTGTTGTGAGTTCTTCCAGGAGGAATTGAGCTATTTTCTATGTGTTTTCCATGTGTAAACTTTGTACACTCTAGAGTGTACACACTTTTTTTAAATTATATAGCAGTGAGAGACTTCCAATTATGGCTCTATATGACATTTTAAGGTGTTGTGAGTTCTCTCTAGTGAGATTTGGGTTATTTTCTTTATGTTTTCTAGGTATACACTCTGTAGTGTACACCTTTTTTTTATTTTAAAGCACTAGGGGACTTCCTACTACAGATCTAAATGACATTCTAAGGTGTTGTGAGTTCTTCCAAGAGGAATTAGGCTATTTTCTATGTGTTTCCATGTGTACACTCTCGAGTGTACACCCTTTTGTTTATTTTAGAGTAGTGTGTGACTTCCTACTATGGATCTACATGACATTCTAAGATGTTGTGAGTTCTTCCAGGAGGAATTGGGTTATTTTCTGTGGTTTCCATGTGTATACTCTATACACTCGAGAGTGTACAAACTTTTTTTAAATTGTACCGTAGTGTGAGACTTCCAATTATGGCTCTATATGGCATTCTAAGGTGTCGTGAGTTCTCTCCAATGGGATTTTGGTTATTTTCTTTCTGTTTTCTAGGTGTATACTCTGAAGTATACACCCTTTTTTTATATTAAAGCACTAGGGTACTTCCTACTATGGATTTATATGGCATTCTAAGGTGTTGTGAGTTCTTCTAGGAGGAATTGGACTGTTTTCTATGTGTTTTTCCTGTACACTCTACAGTGTACACTCTTTACACTCTAGAGTGTACACACTTTTTTTAAATTGTACAACAGTGTGAGACTTCTAATTATGGCTCTCAACAAGAATTTAAAGGTGTTGTGAGTTCTCTCTAATGGGATTTGGGATATTTTTAATGTGTTTTTCATGTGTACACTCTAGAGTATACACCTTTTTTAATTTAAATCTTTTCTTATTTTTTAAAGCAGTGTTGGACTTACAATTATAAATGTATATGACATTATATTCTATTTTGAGTTTTTTAAGAGACTTTGGGTTATTTTCTATCTATTTTCCAAGTATACACTCTGGAGTGTACACTCTGTACACTTCAGAGTGTACATCCTTTTCTTTTAATTGTATAGCAATGTTAGACTTCTTTCCATGGATCTATATGACATTCTAAGCTGTTCTGAGTTCTTCAAAGAGGATTTGGACTGTATTCTTTTTATTTTCCAGATGTACACTCTATACATTCTAGGTGAGTGTACACTGTATAATCTGATCGCTGAGTGTACACTCAGTACACTTTTTTTTTAAGTTTTAAAGTAGTGTGAGACTTCCAACTTCTAATTAGGCTGTAATGTTCTAATTAGTTCACTTCTAATTTGAAGCTGAAATTATCTGCGAAGTGGATAACTTTTAGATGCAGACCATCCACATTCAGAGCATT
The DNA here is from genome assembly GCA_021442155.1 of Cymbidium sinense. Taxonomy (NCBI): domain Eukaryota; kingdom Viridiplantae; phylum Streptophyta; class Magnoliopsida; order Asparagales; family Orchidaceae; genus Cymbidium; species Cymbidium sinense. Next base: position 14,737,536 of record CM038227.1, read on the forward strand.
ATGTGATTCTATCTCAGAACACTTCACTGAGGAAGTTATTGAGATTTTAAGTAGGCTTCACATTCATCAATTCATTAGACTGCCTGCTATCCAACAAGATTCGACTGGTATCACTTCACTCCTGCCCTGCTGGCACATTGAAAAGCAGGCCTTCCATATAGGTGGCCACTGCCTTTCCTTCACATCGATGAAGTTGCTTTAATAATTGGAATGCCCAATAGAGGGGAGAAGGAGACATGGTAGAAATCCCCATTGTGTAAATATAATTCAATGGGTTTTAAAAATAGAATTGAGAAGGTCAAGGCCAGCACCGACGCAACACACTTTGTGCGGTTGTATATAAAATTTTTACTTTTAAATTTGTTTTTTATATATCAAAATTGTATAGTGGCTTCAGAGCTGATCTCTTTCACTGAGAATATAGAAAAGTTTGCTGATTACAATTGGCTAGAAGCTATTTGGAGCTTTTTGGTTTCATAATTTCATATGATTACATCAAAAATTTTGACACAGAAAGCATCGGGTTACATGAGTGGCTTTATCACTCTTCTGATGTTTCATTATTTGATTTAGTTTTCATTTAGGATGGAAGACTACTAATTTTATCACTTTAATGTAGATTTAGCTATCGGAGTACACAAGAGTGATCAGCCCTACAGTTCCTGCTACAAAGCCCCGTATGTTACGGTGGCCAAAAATAAAGTTCACAGAGATATCCATAGCTGATTTGCAAGGGGATCAGGTAATGGTAGTTTTACTTACTTTATTTACTTCAAAATTTATCTATTCCTAATAAAAAACCTAAAACTTTCATATTTCTATATAATAGATCTTCCAATCATTTTATGAGATAATAAAGGATGAGACCTGGCCCCTGGAGACAGTGCCCCTTCACCCACAGCCATCCCACAGTGGTACAAAGAGGAGTCCAAGTTGAAGTCTAAGGAATGAAGCCCCGAGTGGATCTCCATACATATCTCCTCTATATTCTCTTCTTTCATATGTATCCAGCCTGCCTTCTGTAACTACCCCTCCAAAGAGTCCTAAAAAGGAGAAGACATTATCATTAGTCAAGGTTCTGGGGGATAGATTGTCCTATTTTGAAGCTATAGTGAGTTAGAGATTTGATGGCATTGATGCGAGGCTTGCTGCTATTGAAGCAAGGGTTGCTAGATAGAGAAGTCCAAAGTTAGGGGAAGCTACCGAGGAGGTTAACACTGGGGCAGCCACCGAGCCCACATGTCTGGAGATGCCTCTTGATACTGCCATAATGAAGGATGAGCAATTAATTGAATACACAACCCCCACATTAGAAGATCATACTGCTTAGTCTTCAATAGGTAGCATTGCACATGGGGTGAATGCGAGATAGGTGAGGAAGAGGAAAACTATCTCGTCCCCGTTCACAAGCATGTACAGGAAGAAGCAGAGCACAACAGAGCCTGCTATTCCTATCACTCCAGTTGCAGAAAAAGCAGAGGAGGTAGTTTACTCTACATTACACTAATTTAATATAATAATGTTAATTTTAGTAAATTTTTTTTTGTAAGTCAAGCTTGAAGAAGTTCCTGTAGTAGAGGAACAATCATCTACTGCTATTATAATGGTTGAGGAGATGAAGGATATGGTATGGTATTCTTCATTTTGATTGCTTTTGCTTGAAATCATAATGGGTTGTTGTCTTATAAAATATTTGAAATGCTACAGCCAACTGAGGTGCTAGAGACCATTGAGTTCTCGTCAAGAGATGTTATACTGAAGGCAATGCTGGAATTAATTGACTCCTTTTGTGCCCGATTTAGGGACAAGTATTGCATTCTTTCATATATTTAACTCACTTTAAATAAAATAGTTATTTAGTTTAGATTGCTCACATGTTCATTCTGCTCGTCGGTTAGAAATATCATTATTAGTAGAGGACAAATCGATGACTTACTGACAGATTAGTAATTGTATGATGCACATGTTACTGCTTTTGCATATTTACTAGTCGAGAAGAATAAGATCTGTCTTGGGTTATATGTCCCACACCTATACATCTCATGTCTACATTGGGTGAGTTTAAGCAAGGTTTATTGGGTTACAAATGCCTTCATAAATTTTAGCAAGCTAAAAACTATTTAATTTTACTCTTCTTTTTAATCTTTCAGAGTTATTCCCAATTTGGCTACAAAAGGAGAGCAAAATGTTTGTCAAGCACATCAATAAAGAGAGTGTTTCAAAGGCTGATTTAATCTTAATTTCAATCATCAATAATCAACATTGGACACTGCTAGTGGGGCACCTTAAGAAAGAGAAATGGTTCCTTTATGATTCATTGCCAAACCTAATACATAAGACTATAGTACCTTGTGGCTCCGAAAATTTGCCGCCAACCTCTCCATGAAGAGAGTGATTTAAAGTGTCGGTGTAATTTTCAGAAGGCAGATGGAATAGTAGATAAGACACTATCCAGAGATTTTGCCCTCATTTTGTGAGGACTTTAGATCTGGTTCCAGGTTTCCTATAGGCGCAGGCACCTATAGTTAATTACCCCTCTCAATTCTGAGAGAGAACTTTCGATTAAGGCTAGTCGTTAGATCCCTTAGTGCGTAGCATATAGTAGCAGCATGTGGAGTTTCAGAATTTAGGTTTATGAAATTCATTATATTTAACTTAGAGTGGATGGTTGGGGGAACGATGACGCGTCCGATCTAGATCCCATGGTTCTGTCATCCCGAGTTATCGTGGTCCCTAGTCTATTTAGTCAAAGGAGGTAGTCGACCCAACCTGACAGAAGGATCCTTATCAGCAACACATGGGTTACATCATCCAAGAAATCCTTGTAGACATGGGGTGATGTTTGTTTAAGGAGATATAGTTAAGTCTACCTCAGCTAATAGAGGGCTTTTTGCCAATCAAGTATACCCTATGATTCACAACTCAAAGGGCAGAGCCATTGGGGAGTATACGGGCTACAGTCGTGACCGTAATATAATGGTTCCATTTGGCGGTAACCACCCGATCAGAGGACTCTAGTCATAACTGCATCATGTGTGGAGCCTACTGGCCAAACCACGCAGTCAGAGGACACAGGCCACATCCTTGCTGGCATGAGATTGTTTGAGAGTAAACATAGTTGTGTACTTGATTTGACTTTGGCTCCTTTGTGAGCTAAGATTTTCTTAATTTGTCACCTTTAACAAACTATTGCGGAAGGCGAGTTGAATTTTTTTGGCTTTAAGTTTTTAATATTGAATTTCATTTTGACATTTATAACTTAGTGATTTACGTGATTTCATGTTTGTATTGATATTTGGATTTGATTAATTTGATTTGAGCCTGCAAGCATATTTTGATGGTAATTATCCCCTCCGGTTGAAATCTTCATTCAACACAACCATCATCGGGGTGGTTAATTGATTGAATTAAATATATTTAAGAACTTTAGATCCTGTCAACTCTATTTAGCTCCTAACAGAGGATTAGATCTACTATCACATAACAGAATTAGCTTCTCATATATTTTACTAAGTTGAAATTCTTATAATAAATTTTTAGGTTTTGTTAACCCACACCCCTAAGAGTAAATGAATCAACCCGGCGATCCTCAAATACTAAATTTAAGCATTCAGCATAGTGTCAGGGCCCATGCGGGTGTTTAAATCATTTAATTTATTATTTCAGATCTTGTTGACTCTATTAATTTAATAATAGAGGATCAGACCTAGATTTATATTTTGAGGATTTTGAATTTGAGAATATTGAATATAATATCTTCAATATTTTGATAATAGTTACCCCTCTAGTTGATATCTTCTATCAACTCAGTTATTATTGGGGAGTTAGGAGATAGTCGTTATACTGTCAAATGATAGAATTAGCTTCTCAAAGATTTTCTCAATAAGAGAAAACTATAACAACATTATTAGGTTTTGTTAACCTGAACCTAGTCTGTAGATCCAACCAGGAATCAACCCGTGCAGCATCCTCAGACACTAAGTTTAAGCATTCAACATAGTATCGGGGCCCATGCGGGTGGTTATTTAGAATACTTGTACTAATTTGAAAATATCAAATTGTATTGAAGACTATTTTATATTTTGTAAAAGAATTCATCTCTTTCAAATGATTGCACAAGTTCTGAAGCACTTGAATTGAGTGATAGTTGCTCCATAATTTATCTAAAATTAATATATTTGAAGTCTATTTAGAATTTATGCCAACGCTTTCTGTCTGCTTGTATGAAGAGTTACAGATCCGATGGCGTAGAAGATGTTATAGATTGATCTAATATCTTATTATATTTTTCAAATTAATATTTAATTGATTCCAATTTAGCGCTTTGTATTAAAATTTGCACTTTAAATCTTTATGTCTGAGCACATGCAGGTGTATCTAAGAATGCCTTAATTAATGCCTTCTGTTCGCTTGTACAAAGTGTTATGAATCTAGTGGTGTAGACATTTCAGCTCTTGTTCAATTATTTAGATTAATATTCATTTGTATGCATTTAGCTCATAGCACATTGAGTTCTTTAAGTTTCAATAAAACTTAGCTCGTGATCGCTAAAATGCTCATAGCTCATTCTCATTCAAATTCTTTTTTCGACAGTTATATTTGATCCTTGTTTTGATTGAAAGACAAGCTTTCAAATCCACAATAAATTTTGTTTATGCTCGAGTAACTATCAAGATAATCGAAGCTTTAAATTTTATTCTTGTTAAGAGACAAATTCTCAAGTTCGTTAAAGTCTTATTTATGATCACAATAAGTTATCGAGATCATTCTTATTTAAAGACTTTAGAATTTTATATGTAGGTTTGGCTTGATTCATCATTTTTGTTTAAGTTTAATTTAAGCTTATTAATACTCTTATTTAATCATATTTAAGCTTTGTGTCAATCCAAGTTTTGATCTCGTGTTTCCACATGGGTTGACGGAGTCTATTCATTCTCGCCACTCTACCGAAGATAACGACGTTGTCTCATTAATCGGCCATCTTCTTCTACATGTTAGCTCCGAGCATATGAGTCTTCAAACATCTGCATAAAAAGAGCATATATGTAGGTTTATTCTTTAATTTATCATTTTCAAATAAGTTCAATTTATCCTCGTCAACATTTTTATTTGATTTTGTTTAAGTCTCCCATTAGTCTAAATTTTGGCAGCCTCCCGACGTCGTCCCCACATAGGGGGCTGCATCAAGGGTTATTCGACCTTCCACTCTACTAAGATAACGGTCTTCATGACACTACGTGGTTCTAACCCGCCAGCTCTTGAGCATAAAGTGGTCTTCAAACACCTGCAATTTCAATTCATATTTTAATTTTGAGTTTATAGTTAATTTTGTGTTAAATTAATTAAGTTCTCTGTCAATCTGAATTTCAACAGCCTCTCGGCATCTTCCCTACATACGGGGTTACATCGGGGGCTATTCGACCTTCCCATCACTCTAAAGTATAACGGTCGTTGTTTGTGACACTACTCAGTGATCTTCTACCCATTAGCTCATGAGCATAACAGTCTTCAAACACGCATAAAAGAGCATATATGTAAGTTTATTTTTAATTTATCATTTTAAATAAGTTTAATTTAAGCTCAGAACACTTTAATTTGTTCTAGTTTAGGTCTCACAATCTAAAATTTGGCGCCTTCCAAAGATCGCCCCCATGGGTCGACGGATCTATTTGACCTTCCCCGCCTTGACATGACTGGGTCTTCTGACATTACGGCCTTAGTCTTCTAACCTGTCAGCTCTACTGAGCATAACAGGGTCTCAAACACCTGCAATGTTAGTTTAAATAATAAATTTATATTACAGTATAGTTTATTATCAAGCTGTGTATGTCCCCTTGTATAAATGAAAATCATAGCTTCCTTTTTACTAAGGATTACATCTCCCATTTCAGCCTAGTAGGGAAATTTTTTTGAATATTTCAGAAACAACCAAACCGTTTCTAAGTCCCAGACAGAAGTAAGAAGATAAACTAAATGCTTTAGTTGAAGAGAAATCCGTTGTCCTTAACCAAACAAGCTAAAATTCTTCTTTGCAGATATTGATAGCGATCACTATTGAACTTTGATTTCAAGTTTGTGCCATATACTCTCTGATAGATTCTTGGGGCAAACTTGAGCTGCAACAAAATGGAATTCAACCGCCCTCTTCCTCCCAAGCAGCACCCATGGCTAGCAGTAATATCTTCAAACATCCCCCACAAGCTTGTAAATTTCTCTGCCATCCTCAAGAAATATCTCTATCTTCTTCCTCTCAAGCATGAAGTCTAGCACAACCCCCTCCCACGATGTGAAGACCTCCATCCGACCCTCATCGCCTAGGATTCCAGCGTGAAGAATTCCCCCACCAATGCGGTTGCTTGCATCAACAACCTTGGGGAGGATGTCATCTAGTGAGGGGAAGAAAGCGAGATTGGAGTGCTGGGAGACGGGGAGCTGGCCTTTGGATGATAGCAAACAGGCGTTCTCGGTGGTCACCAGGGACTCAAACTGGATGCGATCGAAGCCCAGAGACATCCAGTTCTGGTGAATGGAGATGATCTTGCAGGCAAAGACCGGCCGACGATGAACTCGAAGAAGCTTAGCCACTCCTCAGTGATCGCTGTGCGGGGAATATTTAAGACGTGGACGGTCAATCGAGGAACACCCATCATAACGAGGAGGAAGAGTGGCAGAAATAGTGGGAAATGGAAGGGAAAGACCGGAAGGAGGTAGAGCCTCTCATGCCGGCGACAATCAGATGCTTCTCCAGTATGCGGGGGAGAGAGGCATAGGTAGCATAGCCATGAGAATAGAGGACCGCTAGGGGGGTTTTCGGGTTGGACCTCTAAGACAAAAGCAGAGGAGCGCGATGTGCTCGTTAAAAAAAAAAAAAAAAGAAGAAATAAAGAGGTTTCGGCTGCGCATGGGAGGACCCTACGTGATAGCTCCTTATTGGCCGAATGGGAGGTGGAGGTATGAGAGTGGGTGGCTGTGAGTTCCAAGGCATTGACCGGTTGTGATTAAGAGATAATTAGTTGGATTTATCTCGAAATGCATGCTAATTTTGATAAAATTTTAAGTGTAATAACCTTAGTCAAATTGGATGTCTATTCTAGGTAATTTCAATGTTCCAGATGTAATGGCGCAGTCAGTTTTGTGAATGGAGGTCGTTTGATCAACTTCAGCATCGGATTGAGTCACTTTCAGTTCAAAAATGCGCATTATCGCTTCTGACTGCTTGACATTCATGTAAACTTATCCGAATTAAGCGCAAATAGTCTTATTTAATAGGTTTCAATATTTTGAAGCTAACAACATGATCAATTTCATGGACGGAGATCGTTTGGTTATCGTCGCAGCTTCCTGACTCCGATGTGTGCATCGACACATTGATAGCTCGAGCGCTTAATCGATTGTTCGTTAGATTTTGCAATATTTATATTCTGATTGATTTCTATGTTCTGAATGCAATGGCAAAGTCCGTTTGCTGATCAGAGGTCATTTCAATCATTTTTAGTGATGTCCAGTGCATTTTGAGCCCCGATTTGTGCACTGTCACCTCCGAAGTCCGTCGAATTTGACTTGTGAGCTTGACTCAACTTATGACACATATATGGAGGTCAACATACTTGACATTGTAAGTATACTTTCCTTACTTAGTTTTTTCTAAATGCATAGTTTTTAATGAACTCATTGGCTTTCTTTTGGTGCATATGTAATCAAACTACTTGTCAGTGATGCATGCAAGGCTTTCGAGGCCAACCTTGAAGAATGGCCAGTCGAGGTGGTCATAGGTATACCAGTCCAATCCAACAGTGTCGACTGCATCATGTTTGTATGCAAATATATGGAGGCAAAAGTAGTACAAGTGGGTCTCGATCACCTAGATTGGCTAAGATGATGAATTTGTTGTATCGAGTTTGTTTACTTTTTTTGTTTAAATATGAAATGACTAAAATGTTTGTATATATGAAATGTTTACACATAAATGTGTTCGTAAATGATCTCTTTGATTATCCTTCTTGTACATATCTTTATAGAAGTTCATGTATTTTGGAAGCCGATGTTTTATTTTTGCTTATCAATTGGACAATAGGACTTGATTATTTTATTTCAGTTTTCTAGAGTGTACACTCTCAGTATACTATGTATAATTTGGGGTGTACATTCTGTACACACTAGAATATACACTCTGTAGTATACACCCTGGGGTGTACACTCTGAGGTGTATAGTCTCTACACTTTAGGGTGACACTATGTACACTCTACAATGTATATCCATTTTTTCAAATTTAAATGATGTGGGGATACCTGTTATGGATCAAAATATTATGTTATGCTATACGGGGTGCCTTTCAGTAGGATTTGATTTTTTTTTTTTAGTTTTTCAGAGTGTACACTCTCAATACACTGTGTACACTCTGTGGTGTATAGTCTGTACACTCTGAAGTGTACATTGTGGGGGTATACACTCTGTACACCCTGAAGTGTACACTATAGGGTGTACATTCTGTACACTCGGTGCTGTACACTATGTACACTGTAGATTGTACACTCCAGAGTGTACATTGTGTATACTTAGAGTGTACACTGTGTACTCTTAGAGTGTATACTCATTTTTCTCCAAATTAAATGATGTTGGGCATCCATGGTTCAAATTGCTACTGTATTTTATAAGGGGTGGTTCTTAACAAGAATTGACCCATTCTTTCCACCGTTTTTTAGAGTGTATACTCTAGAGTGTACACTGTGTACAGTCTGGAGTGTATATTATGTACACTCCAGAGTATACACTCAATTTTCTCCAAATTAAATGATGTGGGGAATTCAGATATGGTTCAAATTTTTATTGTATGTTATAAGGGGTGGCTCTCAATAGGAATTGACATATTTTTTTTCTAGTTTTTCAGAGTGTACACAATGTACACTGAGTGTACACTTAGAGTGTACACTCAATTTTCTCCAAATTAATTGATGTCGGGCATCCATATGTGATTTAAATTGCTATTGTAAGTTATAAGAGGTGGGTCTCAACAAGAATTGACCCATTTTTTAATTTTTCGGAGTGTATACTCAATTTTGTCCAAAATAAATGATGTGGGGGCATCCACATATGGTTCAAATTGCTATTGCATGTTATAAGGGGTGGCTCTCAATAGGAATTGGCTCATTTTTTTAGTTTTTCAAAGTGTACACTCATTTTTCTCCAAATTAAATGATGTGGGGCATCCATATATGGTTCTATTTACTATTGTATGTTATAAGGGGTGGCTCTCAACAAGAATTGACCCATTTTTTTTTCCAATTTTCAGAGTGTACACTCTGGAGTGTAGATTGTGTACACTCTAGAGTGTACACCCATTTTTCTCAAATAGAAATGAAGTAGGGCATCCAGATATGGTTCAAATTGCTATTGTATGTTATAAGGGGTGGCTCTCAACAGGACTTGACCCCAATTTTTCAGTTTTCCAGAGTGTACACCCATTTTTCTCAAACTTAAATGATGTGGGACATCCATATATGGTTCAAATTACTATTGTGTGCTATAAGGGGTGGCTCTCAATAGGAATTAACCTTTTTTTTTTTTTTTCAGATTTTTAGATTGTACACCCATTTTTCTCAAACTTAAATGATGTGGGGTATCCATATATGGTTCAAATTGCTATTGTATGCTATAAGGGGTGTCTCTTAACAGGAATTGACCCATTTTTTTAGATTTTCAGAGTGTACACTCTGGAGTGTATAGAGTGTACACCCATTTTTCTCAAACTTTAAATGATGTGGGGCATCCAGATATGATTTAAATTGTTATTATATGCTATAAGGGGTGGCTCTTAGCAGGAATTGAATCCATTTTCAATTTTTCACTGTACACTATGTATACTCTAAAGTGTATACCCATTTTTCTCAAACTTAAATGATGTGGGGCATCCAGATATGGTTCAATATGCTATAAGGGGTGGCTCTCAATAGGAATTGAACCCAATTTTTAGTTTTTCAGAGTGTACACTCTAGAGTGTATACCCATTTTTCTCAAACTTAAATGATGTGGGGCATCCATATATGGTTCAAATTGTTATTCTATCCTGTAAGGGGTGGCTCTCAGCAAAAATTGAACCCATTTTTAATTTTTTAGAGTGTACACTCCAGAGTTTACACCCATTTTTCTCTAACTTAAATCATATGGGGTATCCAAATATGGTTCAAATTGCTATTCTATGCTATAAGGGGTGGCTCTCAGCAGGAATTGAATCCGCTTTTTAATTTTTCAAAGTGTACACTCCAGAGTGTACACTCCAAAGTGTACACCCATTTTTCTCAAACTTAAATGATGCGGGGCATCTAGATATGGTTCAAATTACTATTCTATGCTATAGGGGGCAGCTCTTAGTAGGAATTGAACCCATTTTTAGTTTTTTAGAGTGTACACTGTGTACACTCTAGAGTGTTCAGAGTAAACAGTCTAGAGTGTATACCCATTTTTCTCAAACTTAAATGATGTGGGGCATCCATATATGATTCAAATTACTATTCTATGCTATAAGGGGTGGCTCTGAGCAGGAAATGAACGCATTTTTAGTTTTTTAGAGTATACATTGTGTACACTACAGAGTGTAACTCTAAAGTGTACACCCATTTTTTTTCAAACTTAAATGATGTGGGGGCATCTAGATATGGTTCAAATTATTATTCTATGCTATAAAGGGTAGCGCTCAACATGAATTGAACCCATTTTTCAATTTTTCAGAGTATACACTCTAGAGTGTACAGAGTGTGCACTCCGGCGTGACACCCATTTTTCTCAAACTTAAATGATGAAAAATGTGTACATCCAGATATGGTTCAAATTGCTATTCTATACTATAAGGGGTGTCTCTCAACAGGAATTTACCCATTTTTTCAGTCATGGTTTAAATTGCTATTGTATGCGATCTAGGGTGGCTCTCAATAGAAATTGATTATTTTTTTAAGTTTTTCAGAGTGTATGCTATGAACACTCCGAACACTATGGAGTAAAATAATAAATATGAGCATTAAAGAATAATTATGTATAATGGAGTCAAATACTTTCAGACAATCTGAACGAAAAAAAATCAGACATTCATATGAACATTAAAGAATTGGGCTTCAACTAGACATAAAAAGTAGTAAATAAGAAATATTTGTCTCTTTGTTTCATGCATCATGATGAGTCCCTCTAATGATATCAATCATCAACTTGGTGTTTCCTTCAGCCGACTGACTTACTGTTGAGCTAGAGTGAAATCCCTAGTATGTAATAACATCATATCAGCTGCTATAATCTAAAAGCAGAAATAGAGTATTATACATTGCCTACCTCTGAGAAGCACTCTGGCATTGCAGAAAAGGGTGTTGCAATGGGTGAATCTTTTTGTTCTCCACCTGCTGCAACCTGCTCATTCCTCTCTGTAACAGAAAGAGCATAATGGGTCAAAATATAATAGTAATATTTAGAGAGTATATTTTTATTATCTATTAGAGTAATACTCTTCGCTTTCTTATTTCTCTCCCAATATCCTTTCAATCTTGCATTGGAAACACCCTTCGGCCAAATCTTATTTGTTTAGAGAATCCAACATATAATTCTTAGCTTCCATATTACCTTGAGCTTTGGTGCTTATTTTCTATAAATATCTACTTATATGATTCCAAAAATGATGACAATAGGATTGCCATTCTTAACTTGTATATCTTTAAGGTCTTTGAAAGCACTGTCAAAGTAGATATTCTTCTTTGCTCTCAAAGACCACCGCATGAGTAGATACTTTTCTGGAACCCTCACAATATCATCTTGACCCAAGATTCTAATGCAGTGGGCACACAATAATCCCATCATTTCAAATTTTTCCAACTACAATTTATATTGAGAGATGCCTTCTCAAAATGAACACTCCATGTCTTTGGAGTGCTTATTTCCTCCAAGTTTCTAATCAAATATTCTTTGGGATTATTATCGGAGACATTCACTGCTAGTCCACACACTCTATGCAAGTATTCTTCTTTAAAAAAAATGTGTAGAGCTTTCTTATGTAGAACATGGCATCTTGCTTCAATATAGGACTAGTTCTAACAACTGGAACAATCGATGACTGGCTACACTTGAAATCTTCGTCAGACTCATTTCGTCGCCATGTCTCGATAACCTTCTACAATCTTAAAAATAATCGGTGATAGAACTAGTTGGTTTAGAGATTCCATGACATACATTATTGGTGGACTCACTACGTTGCGTTGATAAAATACTCATGCTAAATGAATCTCTACTGAATGTGGTTGATCATTTGCTTCTTATTTTATATAGCTAAGCTAGCCAAGCATGATCTTGCAAATTCCCTTCTTCTATCATCCTAGACCAAGCTTCTTCAAACTCTTCTTCTCAGGCACACTTACTCATGCATGTATGAAAGAGATTTTATGCAGTCTTATTACTATTAAAGGAATGCACTTTTGAAGGCACTTTCTTAGATATATGCCATTGACACAACCTATGGCGAGTGTGTGGTAATGCAGCTTAAATAGCTCTCGCCATTGTTTGATCTTGATCAGTGAATTTTATTATAGGATGCCTCTCATTCATTATCCAGAGAAATATTTCAAAAAGCAATGTAAATGATTCAATTATTTCTTCAGATAGAAATACTACTCCAAATAAAATTTTCTGCCAATGATGATTAACTCCAACAAAAGGTACACAAACTAAGTTATATTTATCGAGTCAATAACTTGTATTAAATATTATGACATCCCTGAAACAGTCATAGTCTATCCAACATGCCATCGCTCCAAAAAAGATTCACCAAACTATCCGACTCATCAATTTGGGCATCCCATGCGAACATTCCATCTTCTGATTGCCTTTCCTTAAACAATTACATTAATGCATTAGTATCACCATTTGCAATTCTGGCTCTTCTTTCTTTTTGAATATAATTGAAAGCATCTCTTTTTGTAAATCTGACATTCTCCACTCTGCCAACTTCTTCTATAAGATAGCTGAATGTATCAGTTGCTCTAATTCCATCCCCTGTCATTGATTTTAACATAGCCACCTTCTCTTCGTTGATGGCTCTATGAGATCTCGAAAGATTTTGGTCACCTAATTTTACTAAAGAATGATTATGACTTTCTATAAATTTCTTAACCTTCCAATTCTCATCTAAATCAATAAAAACCTGATCATGGTTGGACAACTAGTCCTATTATCTGTCTTTTGAAATTTGATTGAACTGAGACCTTTTTTTAAACCCGCTTTTGCACATAAGATATCCTTTGATTTAAAATCCTTCGAGTTCGGCCAATAACTGGAATGATCTTTCTGAACATTGAATCCAGCTTAATGTGTATAATCACAGTAGAGTTCATATGCCTCCTTTTTATTGTGTACAATAATGCTAAGGAGTTTCCCTAAAATTAGTTCATGGGGTATAACAGCTTCATCATTGCACCAATGCTTAGCCTCATTCACCTACACACACAAATAGGGTACATTATAATACCATTTAGACATATATTTGGAATTCGCACTCTGATTTAAAATAAAAAAAAGGGTGAACACTTTGAAAATACATAAAAAATAACCAAATTATCCTAGAAATGATTCTAAACACCTGATAATACCATTTACATGTACTTTTGGAAGTCCCACACTGATTTAAAATAAGAAAAAAAGAGTGTACACTTTGGAGTGTACATAGTGTACACCTTGAAAATACACAAAAAATTGCCCAAATCATCCTTGAAATAACTCCAAACGCCTGATAATACCATTTACATATATTTTTGGAAGTCACACACAGATTTAAAATAAGAAAAAGGGGTGTACACTCCAGAGTTGATAGGGTGTATACTCCGGAGTACACTCCGGAGTGTACACCTTGAAAATACACAAAAAATAGCCCAAATCATCCTTAAAATAACTCCAAACATCTCATAATATCATTTACATGTATTTTTGGAAGTCCCACACTGATTTAAAATAAGAAAAAAGAATCTACACTCTGGAGTGTACATAGTGTATACCTTGAAAACACATAGAAAATAGCCTAAATCATCTTGATAATAACTCAAAATACTGATAATATCATATATATATATATATATATATATATATATATATATATATATATATATATATATATATATATATATATATATATATATATATATATATATATATATATATATATATATATATAGTCCCACATAGATTTAAAATAAGAAAAATGGGTGTACACTTTAGAGTGAACATAGTATACACCTTGAAAATATACGAAAAATAGCTTAAACCATCCTGAAAATAACTCCAAACACCTGATAATGTCATTTACATGTATTTTGGAAGTCCTACACTGATTTAAAATAAGAAAAATGGTGTATACTCTCGAGCGTACATCTTGAAAAAACATAGAAGATAGCCCAAATCATCTTGAAAATTGTTGACCTCCACATATGTGTCATAAGTCGAGTCAAGCCTACAGATCGAATTCTACGGACTTCGGATGTAACAGTGCACGAAGCAGAGCTCAAAATGCACTGGACGTCATCAAAAATAGTTGAAATGACCTCCGATTGATGAATAGACTTTGCCGTCGCATTCAGAACATCGAAATTGATCGAAATTTAAATATTGTAAAATCTAACGAGCAATCGATTAAGCGTTTGAGCTATCAATGTGTCGACACGTATATTAGAGTCAGGAAGCTATGATGATGACCAAACAACCTCCGTTCATGAAATTGATTGTGCCTTTGGCTTCAAAATATTGAAAACTATCAAATAAGATTGTCCATGCTCAATTCAGATGAGTCTAGGCAAATGTTGAATGATTTGAAGTGACAGCACATAAATTGAGACTGAAATGCCGTGGACGTCGCCAAAATTAACTCAAATGACCTCCGATCGATGAACGGACTTCGCCATCACATTCAGTATATTAAAATTGGTCAGAATATAAATATTGCATGACTTGATGATCAACTAAGCAAGCGATAAAGTCATCAACATGCCTGCACACATATCGAGATCAGGAGACACCGACATAAATCAAACAACATTCGTTCGTAAAATTTATTACATCATTAGCTTAGAAATATCAAAATCTATCAAATAATACTATTTGCACTTAATTCGGATACGTCTGCATAAACATCGAGCGATAAAAAGCGACGATGTGCACTTTAAGCTGAATTTGACTCAATTTGATGCCGACTTGAACCAAACGGCCTCCGATCACGAAACAAACTACGCCGTTGCATTCAGAACAACGAAATAATCTTAAATTAATATATATATTGACCATGTGATTTTATTGGCATAAAGATCATATTAAAGTGATTTAATCCATTTAAAAATTAATTTAAAACAAAATAAACCTAACCTAAATCCCTCTCTAAGCGACCCGACTCGAAACCTAACCTAAATCACTCTCTAAGCTACCCGACCCGACTCCCTCTTCATGCGCGATGTATGACCCTATCGAAGCTTCCCCCTTCACGCAAACTGCTTGGCCATCCTCGTTTCCCTCCCTTCTTTTGAACGAGCCACAAGCCTCCAACCGTTCCCATGTAAAGGATTTCCTTTTCCTTCTCCAAACTGATGGCAAGCTCTCTCTCTCCCTAATTGTTTCAGTTTTCCATTTTTTTGGCCCTAATCCGAATCAAGAAGGTTTTCCTCCTCCTCCAAAAAAAAGAGAGGGTAAGGCTTGAGTTTCTCTCCTTCTTTCCTTTCCTTTCTTCTTCCATTTTTCCCCCAATCCGAAAATTGTTTTCTTTTCTTTTTTTTCCTATTATTTTCTATTTTTTCCTTTTCCCTTCTTCAAACCGCAAAGATCTTCTCCTTTTTTCTTCCTTTTTCCCCCAATCCGAAAATTGTTTCTTTTCTTTTTTTTCCTTTTCTTCTTTTGTTTTCTATTTTTTCCTTTTCCTTCTCCAAACCGCAAAGAACTACCCTCTTCCTCCTTCTCCATTTCACAAACCCCTCATTTCCACACAAAAATTAGAAAATTCTGCTTCCTTCCCTCACAAAACCAATTTGAATTTCGCCGCAATCGCTTCACCATAACCGGGGAAGAACACTATCATGAGGCAAGCTCTTCTTTCAATTTTTGGCATCGCACTCCCTGCATTACCTCTTCAAAGTCACTTTGCCACAACTGGAGAAGAACAACGTCATGAGGCGGGTTCTCCTTTAGGTTTCCGGCGTTGCCTCCCATTTACGTCCCTTTATGACCCTTCTCTTCGCCGTAACTAGAGAAGAACACCGTCATAAGGTGAGTTCTTCTCTTGGTTTTTGGTATACCCATCCTCGTTCCCTTACCGATCATTGCAATGCATACAAAGATTAGTCAGAACATGTGGGATCAATGTGTGAATGTGGATATATACATGCTTATGTTTCTTTGCAGGTTTGAAGGCCTCGTCATGCTCATGAGGGTGCGATGAGATGAAAAACTAGCTATGGTGTCACAAAACACCACTCACTACACTCATGAAGGCGTACTAAGTAAGCCAACATCCGTTAGATGTCACTCCCCCTAGACAAAATGCTGTCAAAATTTTGTCTAATTTATAAACTTAGAAAAAAATGAAATGAATACACATTGCACTACATTTCTCATTTTGCAAGTTCGAAGACCCTGCTAATGCCCATGCGGGCATAGTGTGTGCGAAGAAATATGAATGTGAAAATACCTATATGCTTACATTTCTTTTTGCAGGTTTCAAGTCCCCACTAATGCCCATGAGGGCGTAATGGGTGCGAGGAAATGTGAATGTGAAAATACATATATGCTTGCATTTCTTTCTATAGATTTCAAGACCTCGCTAATGCCCATGAGGGTGTAGTGGGTGTGAAGATGGCTATGGTGTCACAAGACATCACTTGCTACACTCATTAGGGCATACCGAGAAAGCTAAAACACTCCCGATGTAGCCCCCCTACACGGGGATGACTTTGGGAGGCTGCCAAAATTTTGACTGAAATTCGAAACTTAAACAAATTCAAATGAAAATCATTTAAATTTAAGTCAAACAAAAGGATATACGATAAATGTGAAGATAAATGTTAAGTCAAAGAGAAATAGGGGGAGAGTACCTAAAGAAAATTTTAGAAAGACTAGAACACCTATTTAAAATGCAAGTAAAATTTGAGGAGGCTAATACCAAACCCACAAGCTTTAATTGTAATTCTTTATGACTTAAATTGAAGCGGTAAAGTGAGTTCTCTTTTATTCAAATTCTCAAAATTAAACAAGTCTTAATTGAAACTTGGGAGATAAATGCCAAACTCATAAGAGACTTATAATAAATTTTAAGTCGAGTTTTCAAATAAATATGTGATTTGATGTGGAGTTAATGATGAATCTAAATTTGGTTTAATAACTCTTATATCAATATAGAGGTGATTATAATGCTAGTGAATAAGCATGAGTAAGGCTAAAGCAATAAACACTGAAATTAGTATAACTTATTAAAAGTGATTTAAATTGAACATAATCAAGATAGGAGATTAAAAAAAATTCAACAAGTAAACTAAGTGAAAGTAATATTTTAAACTACAATCTAAATCAAAATACCTTATTCGCCATCGAATTTACAACTCTTTGTACAAGTATACAGAAGGTGATACTAAATCAAAATATATAAAAATCATAGGACTTCCTTTTTGTATTTCATATTTTATACAGGACCGGGAACACCAAATCCCTCTAGAGCCCAAACTTACAACAATCAAAAATTAAGGAATTTCATTCTAATTATGAATTTCAAAATCAATGATTTCATTAATTAGATGAAATTAGCTAAGCTATAAACTCCTGCATATGCTCAGACATAGAGATTTAAAGTGAAAATTTTAATGTCTAAAAAGGTTGCGCAGGCTAAATTGAAATTAATTAAATATTAATCTAAAAAATCTAATAAGATATTAGATCAATTTACAACATCTTCTACTCCACTAGATTCGCAACACATCATACAAGCCAACAAAAGGTGTTAGTTAAGGCATTCTCAAATACACCCACATGGGCTCTGATACTATGCTGAATGCTTAAATTCAAGTGTCTGAGGATGTTGCGTTGGTTGCTTCCCGATTTAGTCTTAGGACTAAGCTCAGGTTAACAAAATCTAAAAATATATAATAAGAATTTCAAATCAGTGAAATGTTTGAGAAACTGATTATGTCAGGTGACAGTAGATCTAATCCTTTGTTAGTAGTTAAACAGAGTTGACAGGATCTAAAGTTCTTAAACATATTCAAATTAATCAATTTTTCAAATCAAATTAAGTAGCAACCTAAAATTGCTTAAGTGGAATCCAATCATTAAAAACTTAAATCAAACTCATTCTATCCACCTTCCACAATTATTTATCGGGGGTGTTAAATTAAGAAAACTCTAGCTCACAAAGGAGCCAATGTCAAATCAAGTGTTCTACTATGTTCACTCTCAATCAATCTTTTGCCAGTAAGGACGTGGCCCGTGTCCTCTATCTGCATGGCTTGACCAATAGCCTCCACAGATGAAGCAGTTACGACCAGAGCCCTCTGATCGGGTGGTTTGGCCAGTTAGGCTCCATTATATTACGATCACGATCATAGCTTATATGCTCCCCACTGGCTCTGCTCTTTGAGTTGTGAATCATAGGGTATACTTGATAGGGTAAACAACCCTCTATTAACTAAGGTAGACTTAGGCCTGTCTCTTTAGACAAACACCACCCCAAGTCTACAAGGATTTCTTGGACAGCGTAACCCATGTGTTATTGATAAGGATCCTTCAGTCAGGTTGGGTCGACTATCTCCTCTGACTAAGTAGACTAGGGATCACGGCGACCCCAGATGACGGAACCATGGGATCTAGATCGGGCATGTCATCATTCCCCCAACCATTGATTTAAGCTGAAATGATGAATTTTATAATTTAAATTCTGAAACTCCATATGCTACTACTATACACTATGCATTTAGCGATCTAACGACTAGCCTTAATTGAAAGTTCTCTCTCACTTATTAAGAGGGGTAATTAACTATAGGGGCTTGCGCCTATAGTAAACCTGGAACTAGATCTAAAGTCCTCACAAAATGAGGACAAAATCTTTGGGTAGTGTCTTATCTTCTATTCCATTTGCCTTCTGAAAATTACATTGGCATATAAAATCATACTCTCTTCAATTCAATTCAAAATCATCGAGAGGTTGAAAATTTTCGAGCCCATACGTGACTATTGGGAACAGATTCTCTTTCCATCTTTACAATTTGAGCTATAGTAACAATAAAGCATAGTAAAAATTTAAATGTAAAATCAATTATCAATGAAACTAAATCTAAGCTAATTATGTCATTATGACTAATCCGCTTATTCTCTATATCGATGGATCTTCAAAATACATTGTTCATCTTACAGCTAGGTCGTGGAGCCAATATCCTTTTGGCTAACATTGTAATCAAGACTGAGGATGTTGGAGCTACTATTCAATTTGATAGTGTAGACTTCCCAGCTATCACCATTACAAATAATCCTCCACCTGAAGTATCTGCATATTGTACATACCAACTTGTGCAATGGAGGAGGACAATTAGAATGGCCACAACTGCTATTGAGATTCCTTAAAAGAAAGCCTTTGTATTCAAAAGGTTGATTCATTTGGAGGCGCTAGTCATGAAGAGAACCTTCGCTGGGCAGAAAGTTTCAATCATACCTGTGAATGTGACAACCCTGCCAGTTGAACTTTTCGCACTAAGAATCCTCCTCGAGGAAAATTAAGTAGAAAGCACTAACAAGCGCTCACAATCAAACAACCAACCTTACAACTAGAAGCGAGTATTTCTACCCACAATAAATTTGAAAATTTTGAGATGGGTGAAAAGGAATAGGTCTACTGATGATGTTAAGCAGTGTTTTTAGGCTCAACAGCAGTCAGCTTCAACCTTTCTAAAGAAACAACATGAAACTCTATCTACTCGAGCACATAGAGTTCTGAAGGTTGTTAAGAAAAAAATGTCTTATGAATAAGAGGTATCAAATGTCAATTACCAAAGAAGCCAAAAATGCTCCACTATAAAAGCTACAATCAGTGATAGTAAGAGCTCAAGATCGTTCTAACCAATTTCTACATGGTGAGCATCGGGGCATGACACCTAAATTATGTGTTCAAAAATCCGCTACCGAAAGGTCCCGATAGAATGAAAAATAAATATGGAGGCCGAAGCCTCTAGAAGAAGTAGCAGCACAAAAGCTTCTTCATTTGGAAGCAAGCTAACCCAAAGATAGTGGAGAAAGAGAAATGCTGAACTACGTGCTCGATAGCCATTATTCAAGTAGAAAATTGTACAACCAGCTGTAAACCAGAAGTGAGTGTTCCAACCCATAACAGATTTGATAGCCTAAGATGAGTAAAGCGGAACAGCTCTACTGGTTAAATCAAACAACCCTTCTGGACCCGACAACATTAGGTTCCAACTTCTCCAGTGAGAAACTTGAAATTGTATATGCAATAGTGCATCGGGTCCTCAAAGTTACTAAGGAGAAGGGACTAATGAAAGGAAATATCAAATTCCCATCATCAGGGAGGCTAGAGTTGCTCTTCCTAGGGGACCTCCTCCTACAACCCCGACAAGATGTCAACCAATTCGAGTCCCACACGGTGAGCATCGAGGTATGATACTTGGACCACAGGTCCAAGAATCTGCCGTCAAAAGGTCTCGGCAAAGAGGTAAGCAAATTTGGAGGCCAAAAATTTGAAGTGAAACTACAAAAGAAAGATAACGACGTGACATCTGGACTGTACCCTTACAAAATCCACTCCTTATGCACTAGTATTTGGAGCTGAAGCAGTCTTGCCACTTGAAGTTAAACTACCTTCACTCCGAGTAGCCATTCAACACAATCATACTCAAGATGAGAATGCCCATATACGAATGGAAGAGCTTGACGCGCTTGACAAAGTTAGGCTCTAAGTTCAATGAAATTTAGAAATCTATCGAGCGAGGATGTCCAAAGCATTTGATCAATATCACCAATTATCCCTAATAAAAAATTTGGTGGCAAATTTGAGCTTAACTTGGAAAGAGCTTTTATCATTGAAAAAATGTATCAAGGAGGGTAATACCAACTCATCGACCAAAAGGGTGAAAGACCAATGCTGCCAATCAATGGCCGTTACCTGAAAAAGTATTATACATGATGAATACATTCTCGAGGTACAATGGAAATCCCCTTGCAAGAGAGGGGGCTTTTTTTTAGTATATCTATTTAGGTCGACATCGTGCTTCATGCTGAGATCCCTAAATAAATATACCCACTTCAGTTGAAAAAAAATTTTCAGTAAAAATTCCCCTATGACACAAGGGGCATTTTTAGATTTATATATATATATGAAAGCAATGTTACATGTTAAAACCCTCTTAAGAGCATATCAATTCAAATATTGATGTAACTGCTTAATTTCATCTTGAAAGCTCTTCTAAATGTGCTTTCGAATTTCCCCTACAAGGCAAGGGGCATTTTATAGTTTATGTTAAATTTATTTGAGTTGACATCGTGTGGTAAGTTGAGATCCTCGAATATATTCTGATTCAGGTTGATATTGAGCTTTACGCCAAAATCCCTGAATATATGCATAATTATCATTTTTAAGTTGCAGGTTCTTGTAGGAACAAAAAGAATCTATTTCTATGCATGAAAAGATAGCCCTAAATTTTAAGAAATTTATATCCTAGATTTGCCAAATTCTAGAGATCAAATCAAAAGAACTCTTAATTTTGAAAGCTTTAATTAATTAAGTTGGAGAAACATCAACCTCTACATCCTGAAGTCTAAAACATGGATGGGTTCTAAAGGTCGAACTCAACAAGCCCATAGATGACTGAGTTCCTGTTGCTCTCCTCACTCAACAAGCTGCAAGAAAAGACCACAGTGAAAGAGCCCTTGTTTATTAGTCTGATGATAAAATCACCAACCCACTACAGCTTAAGTAGAAGACTCGAGTAGGTTTTAAAGGTTGAACTCAACAAGCCCAAATATGATCAAGTTACTGATGCTCTCCTCACTCAACAAGCTGTAAGAAAAGGCCACAGTGAAAGAGCCCCAGCCGTCTAAAGATGATGCTCAATCTCAAACCGATCCAAATTTTAGTGATTACAAGCAACTAGGATCTAAGAGATCTTTCTACTTGATTGATAGATCAAATAATATGAGGAAACTCTCAATTCAGAGCTGCCTCAAATTAATCCATATATTGCCTACAGAGTGATATTTTAATTTATTCTCAAATGATTTGATTAAGCTCAGAGCACAGATCAAAGCCAATCTCCTCATCAAGTCTATCATAGAAGAAAGCACAGGACCAAGGAAGTAATTTTATAGTTCATACCAAGCCAACGACTGAACTAAAGAAATTTCATGGTTATTCAATCTGTTAAAGCACACCTTGCTAGACTGATAACTCAACATTGATCCTATATAAGCTAGAAGGCTGGGTCATCTATATGTACCCTTCAATGAATCTGTCAAAGCAGTAAGCACAGGATTCATGACATACATACACTTCTTGACAAGTCAATATGAACGAATCAGGTTAGTCCTTCATCAAGTCCATCTAACTTAAAGCTAGGACGGATAAACCAACTCCCTAGCGGAGTCCTTATTCAAAACAAGCATACCAATTCCTCCATCAAACCCAACCAAGCACGGATAAATCAACTCTCTAGCGGAGTCCTTCATCAAAACAAGCATACCAATTCCTCCATCAAACCCAACCAAGCATGAGGCTAGGGCAGGAGGAAACTCAAATATGCAACAACATGAAAGAAAGAGATCTTTAGCAAAAGCCATTGAAGTAGAGAGTAGATGGTATAATAACTCTTATCTATCCAACAAGTCAATTTTGACAAATCGGTCAATCCCATCATTAAGCATGTCCTAAAGGCATCATACTAATGACGAATCCTATCAAAGCTCCGTATGCAATCGCAATTGAAGCTGAAATAATCTAAGTTCTATGGCTAGCCCAAAGGGTCAACCAGTTTTCAACAAACGTGACTCGCTCCATGCATGAATCACATTTATTGACCTCCACATATGTGTCATAAGTCGAGTCAACTATAGATCAAATTCTATGGATTTTGAAAGTGATAGTGCGCGAATCAGAGCTCAAATTGCATTGAACATCACTGAAAATGATCGTAATGACCTTCGATCGATGAACGGACTTTGCTGTCATGTTCAGAACATTAAAATTGATCAAAATATAAATATTACAAAATCTAACGAGTAATCGATTAAGCGTTCGAGTTATTAATGTGTCAACATGCATATTAGAGTTAGGAAGCTACGACGATGACCAAATGATAACTGTTCATGAAATTGATCATGCCGTTGACTCCAAAATATCAAAAACTATCAAATAAGACTATCCACGCTCAATTTGGATGATTCTAGGCAAATATCGAATGATTTGAAGTGACATCGCATAAATCGAGGCTGAAATACACTAAATGTCACCAAAATTAATCCAAATGACCTCCGATCGATAAACGACTTTGCCATCACATTCAGAATGTTAAAACTAGTCAGAATATAAATATTGCATGACTTGATGATCAACTGAGCAAGTGATCGAGTCGTCAATGCCCCTGCATGTATATCGAGGTCAAGAGGCACTGACGTAAACTAAAAAACCTCCGTTCATGAAATTGATTGTGTCATTAGCTTCAAAACATCAAAATCTATCAAATAAGACTATTTGTACTTAATTTGGGCAAGTCACGGAAATCAAGCGGCGTGACGCACTTTGAGTGAAATTGACTCAATTTGACTGACTTGAACCAAACGCCTCGATCGAAAACGACGGATGCTATACGTAACAAATATATATATATATATATATATATATATATATATATATATATATATATATATATATATATATATTGACCATGTGATTTTATCGGCATAAAATTCACATTAAAGTCGTTTAATCCATTTAAAAATCAATTGAAAACAAAATAAACCTAACCTAAATCCCTCTCTAAGCAACCCAACCCGAAACCTAACCTAAATCCCTCTCTAAGCAATTTGACCCGACTCCCTCTTCATGCGTGATGCACGGCCTGATCGGAGCTTCCCCCTTCATGCAACCAGACGAAACTTCTCCATCCCTGCTTTCCTCCCTTCGTCAACGAAGTCCTCGCTCGTTCTAGGATTTTCCTTCAAATTGATAGTAAGCTCTCTCTCCCTGATTTTCTTTCCATCCGACCTTTTCCCCACATTCTTTATTTTCCTTTTCCTTATTCAAAACAAAGATCTTCTCCTTTTCTTTTCCATCAATCCTTTTGTTTTATTTTTCCTTTTCCTTCCAATCAGAAGAACTCTTCCTCCATTTCACTAATCCTAATAAAGGAAAATTTTGCCTCTTTTTCGCAGAAATCAATCCAATTTCAGAATTGCTTCTATCGGGGAAGAACACCACAGGCGGGTTCTTCTTTCGCCGCATTGCACTCCCTGCATTACTTCTTCAAAGTCTCTTCGCCACAACCGGGGAACCTTTAGGTTTTCGGTGTCGCCTCCCATTTACGTCCCTTTTATGACCCTTCTCTTCATCATAACTGGAGAAGAACACCGTCATGAGGCAGGTTCTTCTCTTGGTTTTCGGCATACCCAACCTCATTCTCTTGCCAATCATTGTAACACGTAGATAGATTAGTCAGAACATGTGGGATAAATGTGTGAATGTGGATATATATACATGCTTTATTTCTTTGCAGATTTGAAGGTCTCGTCGTGCTCATGAGGGTGTGATGAGATGAAAAATTGGCTGTCAAGTTGCAAGACACCACTCGCTGCGCTCATGAGGGTGTACCGAGTAAGCCAACATCCAATAGATGTCAGTCCCCTTAGATGAAATGTTGCCAAAATTTTGTCTAATTTATAGACTTAGAAAAAAATAAAATGAATACACATTGCATTACATTTCTCCTTTTGCAGGTTCGAAGATCCCGCTAATGCCCATGAAGGCGTAGTGGGTGCAAGGAAATGTGAATGTCAAAATACCTATATGCTTGCATTTCTTTCTGCAGGTTTCAAGATCCCGCTAATGTCCATGAGGGCGTAGTGGGTGCGAGGAAATGTGATGTGAAAATACATATATACTTGCATTTCTTTCTATAGGTTTCAAGACCTCGCTAATACACATGAGGACGTAGTGGGTGTGAAGACGGCTGTGGTGTCGCAAGACATCACTCGCTACGCTCATTAGGGCATATCGAAAAAGTCAAAACACTCTCGATGCAGCCCCCCTACACGAGGATGATGCCGGGAGGCTACCAAAATTTTAACTGAAATTCGGAACTTAAACAAATTCAAATGGAAATCATTTAAATTTAAGTCAAACAAAAGGATATACGATAAATATGAAGATAAATATTAAATCAAAGAGAAATAGGGGAGAGCCCCTAAAGAAAATTTTAGAAAGAATAGAACATCTATTTAAAATGCAAGTAAAATTTGAGGAGGCTAATACCAAACCCACAAGCTTTAATTGTAATTCTCTATGGCTTAAATTGAAGCAGTAAAGTGAGTTCTCTTTTATTCAAATTCTTCAAAATTAAACAAGTCTTAATTGAAACTTGGGGAGACAAATGCCAAACTCATAAGAGACTTACAATAAAATTTAAGTCTAGTTTTCAAATAAATATGTAATTTGATGTGGAGTTAAGGATGAATCTAAATTTGGTTTAATAACTCTTATATCAATATAGAGATGATTAAAATGCTAGTGAATTAGCATGAGTATGGCTTAAGCAATAAATACTGAAATTGGCATAACTTATTAAAAGTGATTTAAATTGAACATAATCAAGCTGGGAGAATAAAAAAAGTCAACAAGTAAACTAAGTGAAAGTAATATTTTAAACTACAATTTAAATCAAAATGCCTTCTTCGCCACTAGTTCTGCAACTCTTTGTACAAGCATACAGAATGCGATACTAAATTAAAATCTATAAAAATCATAGGGCTCCCTTTAATCAAAAATTAAGGAATTTCATTCTAATTATGATTTTCAAAATCAATGATTTCATTAATTATATGAAATTAGCTAAGCTATAAACTCTTGCATGTGCTCGGACATAGTGATTTCAAGTGAAAATTTTAATGTCTAAAAGGCAATGCAGGATAAATTGAAATTAATTAAATATTAATTTGAAAAATCTAATAAGATATTAGATCAATTTACAACATCTTCTACTCCACCGGATTCGCAACACATTGTACAAGCCAACAAAAGGCGTTAGTTAAGGCATTCTCAAATACACCCGCATGGGCCCCAATACTATGCTAAATGCTTAAATTCAAGTGTCTGAGGATGCTGCATGGGTTGCTTCCCGGTTTAGTCTTAGGACTGGGCCCAGGTTAATAAAACCTAAAAACCTATAATAAGAGTTTTAAATGAGTGAAATGTTTGAGAAATTGATTCATGTCAGGTGACAGTAGATCTAATATTCTGTTAGTAGCTAAATAGAGTTGACAGGATCTAAAGTTCTTAAACATATTCAAATTAATAAAATTTTCAAATCAAATTAAGTATCAACCTAAAACTGCTTAAATGGAATCCAATCATTAAAAACTTAAATCAAACTCGATCTATCCACCTTTCTTAACTATTTTTCAGAGGTGACAAATTAAGAAAACTCTAGCTTCTAAAGAAGCCAATGTCAAATCAAGTGTTCTACTATGTTCACTCTCAATCAATCTTTTGCTAGTAAGGACGTGACCCGTGTCCTTTGACTGTGTGGCTTGGCTAGTAGGCTCCACAGATGAAGTAGTTACAACTAAAGTCCTCTGATCAGGTGATTTGGCTAGTCAGGCTCCATTATATTATAATCATGATCGTAGCCTGTATGCTCCCCAATGGCTTTGCCCTTTAAGTTGTAAATCATACGGTATACTTGATAGGGCAAACAACCCTCTGTCAGCTAAGGTAGACTTAATCTTGTTTCCTTTGACAAACACCACCCCAAGTCTATAAGAATTTCTTGGACGACTTAACCCATGTGTTGCTCATAAAGATCCTTCGGTCAGGTTGGGTCGACTACCTCCTCTGACTAAGTAGACTAGGGACCACGATATCTCCGGATGATGGAACCATAGGATCTAGATCAGGCACGTCATTATTCCCCCAACCATCTGGTTTAAGCTGAAATGATGAATTTTATAATCTAAATTTTGAAACTCCATATGCTGCTACTATACACTATGCATTTAGCAATATAACAACTAACTTTAATCAAAAGTTCTCTCTCACTTATTGATAGGGGTAATTAACTATAGGGGCTTGCGCTTATAGGAAACCTGAAACCAGATCTAAAGTTCTTACAAAATGAGGATGAAATCTCTAGGTAGTGTCTTATCTACTATTACATCTACGTTTTGAAAATTACATTGACATCTAAAACCATACTCTCTTAATTCAATTCAAAATTGTCGAGAGGTCGGTGGTGAATTTTTGGAGCTCACAAAAATAACTTCAAACATCTAATAATATCATTTACATGTATTTTTGAAAGTCCCACACAGATTTAAAATAAGAAAAAGGGGTGTACACTCTAGAGTGTGCAGAGTGTACATAATGTACACCTTAAAAATACATAGAAAATAGCCCAAATCATCCTCGAAACCATTCCAAACACCTGATAATAGCATTTACATGTATTTTTGAAAGTCCCACACTTATTTAAAATAAGAGTGTACAGAGTGTACACTTTGGAAATAACTCTGGAGTGTATAGAGTGTTCACCATGAAATACATAGAAAATAACCCAAATCATCCTGGAAATAACTCCAAACACCTGATAATGCCAATTACATGTATTTTTGAAAGTCACACACAACTGTATAATTTTAAAAAAGGGTATACGCCTGAGTGTACATTGTACACCTTGAAAAGACACAAAAAATAGCCCAAATCATCTTGAAAATTACTCCAAACATCTGATAATACCATTTACATGTATTTTTGGAAGTCCCACACATATTTAAAATAAGAAAAATGGGTGTACACTCCAGAGTGTATAGATGTACACTCCAGAGTGCACACATGGAAAGCACACAGAAAATAGCCCAAATAATCCTGAAAGAACTCATAAAACTTTAGAATGCCATATAGATCCATAACCGCAAAGTTTACATCGCTTAAAATTTTTTAAAAAAGTCATACACTATATAAATTTATTGATGCATTCATATTTATGGCATCATCCTCTAGATTTGTATCCATATGAAATCTACCACTTTCAAATTCGTTCTCCATCTTCACTTTTTTTTCATAATTGAAATGACAGACTTCTATTTCTCTTTTCTCTAGTTTGTCTGAAAAAATTGTTTTAAGTGCCCTAAATCCATTTATATATCTGCATTTTTTTAATTTCTCCGTGCATTCAAACAAGATCCAATCAAGGACATTGCACTCGTTGTTTTAATGACCCAGGCTAGGTCGGGGGTTACGATGATGTGAAACTCAAAGTCTCTATTTTAAGCGTTGACATGTGACAAAATATCACGGTGGTCGTAATATTTTTTGCCTTTTATGCAATGGTTGCATATCGGATTTAGCTAGCTCTCTCTATCAATATCCCGCCAAACTCTCCGAACAACCTGTAAGCTCCACCACCTTCTCCTCCCTCCAAATATTCTCTATTCTACCTCTCGCACTCCAACCGCCAATCTACACAGGCCTGTCTCTCTTAAGCCCTAGAAATCCTCTTCTTCCATTTCCCCTCTCGCTTCATTATTTCTTTTAGCATACATCAGCCTGCTATCGACTTCGAATCCCATCTCGCACCCTCATAACCCAACAGCCATCATCCCTTCTCATCCTCTGAGATCGGATTTTGGTGAAGTAGCTTCCCATTTCTCATTTCTACAATAATACCATCTCTAATACTTTGCTCAAACTCCACTCAACCAAACTCCTACTTCAATCCCCTTATGCAAGAAAATGGCAACATCTCGATTCTCCTAACTGACCGACAGCCAAGAAGTAATACTGCTCCTTAGTAGTGCCACCCATTGATAACTTTACCCTCACTCAACTACTCCTCTCACACTATTCCTTCCCAGCTCCTAACCGACGAACTACCCCGTTAGCGGCATCCTCCCCACCTTGAGCTACGATTTTCCATCTCTTCTCTTCCTTATGAGATCGATCTCGTGACACATGCATTTGCTGCTTAACACAGAAGACAGCCAACATACATAGATTCCTCTCCATCTCGTTATTGCAGCTTACAATCACCAACGAACTAACCTTCCCCTCCTCACTTGAGTTTTTCACGCAAACATCAACATCAAGCCCATCTCCACTTTTACCTTTGCTGCTTGTTGTAAACCTCATAGCTAGAGAATACTCCGCTACATGCACTAAGCAGCTCTCCCATTGATTTCTCTAGCAGCTGAGCCATCCCTTTTTCCACAGAAACTCCAGTCCCAAGCTCCCTCCTGTCATTCGACAGCTCAAGCTCACAGAATCACTCCGCCGATCTATGTCTTGTTCAAGCATTGTATTCAAAATTTGGTAGAAACCACTACTCAAATTGTTCTCGATCTCTAGCATAACTCTTTGGTAACCTCACCCTCTCATCCCCCATATCCATCTATTCTGCCATTACTCTCTTTCCACCACGAAAGTTCTCTCTTCTTCAATCGAGAAAACAAAAAATAGAGCATTTTTAAAAAAATTATCACTCATTGTTTTGTGAATTATAATAATTGATTGTCTCACACAAAGGTGTAATATATGAAAATTATGTTGAATCATAAGTGTTCGCTTTGAGTTGTTCCAACACAACGGAGAAAGCTTGCTTTAAGTGTATGTTTGTGTTGTTCTAATACAACAGAGAAATGTGTTAGAAATAAGTACTCATTCTTATTGTTCCAATGAGATGGAGAAAGCTTAAGATGCTTGAGTTTTTGTGCGTGTATTAAAGACCCCATGCACTCTTCTTATAAGTGTGGTGGATTTGGACTCACTCGTCTGTGGTGTCACTTGACATCGATTATACATGCATTTTTTGGCACGACAAGTAGGCCAAAGCACCCGATGCAGCTTCTTACGAGAGGACAATGCTGAGATGCTGTCAAAATTTAGACTTAAATAAAATTAAAAGAAATGAAAATAATTTGAATGAAGCAAAATCAAATCACCTAAAATGAAACTAAATAGAAATACAAAATAAATAAAAAAATATAAACATCAAATCAAAAAAAGAAGAGGGGGGACACTTATAGGAAACTTGTGAAAGAACAAAATGCTTGCTTTGAACACGAGCATTTCTTCCCCTTATCCTCAAAACCTTCAAAGATATTAAAATACTCACTCAAGCAAATGATATGAAATGAAAAGCCCTCCCCTAGTCTCATTTATAAAGATGTGAGGAATCAATATGGGTCCCACTAATAACATACAAATATATATAATGTGAAGTAAAGGTACAACACATGATAAACATGTCATACCTAGAACTCATGTGAGTGCTACAATGTACACATTCTATTCAAAGTGTCAATGAATAAAAAGAGGGGGAAGAGAGTGTATAATTGTGTTATAAGGGTATGTTGAATGGGTGATAATATATAGGGAGCATACCAAAATTCATATAAATATGAAAATCATATGAATGTGTAATACTTTTTTTTTTGGTATCAAAATTGTGCAATCATGCATTAAAATAGTTTAAAGATTCTATATCTAATGCAACTGAGACTTGGGATGCATGAAAGGCTCATAAGAACTTGGGATTCATGAAAGATTCATAAGGAACCTACCTTAAGCTAGAAGGATAATTTTCAAATGAGATAGCGATCAAATCAAACCGTAAAGTGAATATATACAAGAATTAATAGCCTTATTGCAAGCAAGAACATAACTTAATACACTAAAGGCATTATCATGACTTTTTCAAAGCATGGAGATAATAAAGAGCCAGCCTCCTTATGGATTTGCTAGTTCATCATTGAGCTTGAGCGAAGCCCACAAAGAACTTGTAATAAATTCAAAGTCCATCTTCTGAATAAAAAAAAGTTGATGATCTTGAATGAAGTGAGATTTGATTTAATAGCTCACGCATGAGTAAGAACATGACATCATTGCTCATAAATGAATAATGATGGTGGCATTTCAATAAAATTTGAGCTTCTAAATTCTACATCATCATAATTGAATTATAAAAGAAGACTTTTGCTATATCATGAGAGTAGAATTTAAACAAGAACATAGGTGGACTGCAATGAGTTTGGTAGCATGGTAATAAACATAATGAGAATCCAAAATTAGAATAAGACTAAAAATTAAATGTAAATGGGGATGCTATCGTTTCAAATCACAATAAAAGCTATGATTCTCAATCGCCATCAAATCTATAACTCTTCGTACAAGCAGACAGAAGATGAAACAAATAATTAAAGTTTGCACATAAATAACTTTGAAATGAAAGCACATATGTAACAAATAGTTGTCTTCAATCCAAAATTAACCGATTTCATTCTCAATTGAAATATCCAAAATAAACAATTTCATCCATTATGCGAAATCATTTAAATTGAAAATGTCTTCATGTGCTTGGATTTATATATTTAGTACACAACCCTAATATCCAAAATACTAAGGAGCCTATAGTTGGATTAAATTAAAAAAAATATAAAATCAACTTTCTAATTTGGATGTAAAATTGCATGAATCACAAAACACTGTGTGAATGGGTGCTAATATATAATTATGAAAATCATATGAATGTGTAATACATTATTTTGTCAAAATTGTACAATCATGCATTAAAAGAGTCTAAAGATTCTAACTTAATGCAATTGAGACTTATGATGCTTGAAAGACTCATAAAAACTTAGGATTCATGAAAGATTCACAAGGAACCTGGGATTCATGAAAATTGTGCAATCATGCATTAAAATAGTCTAAAGATTCTAAGTTAAATGCAACCAGACTTAGGATGCATGAAAGACTCATAAGAACTTGGGATTCATGAAAGATTCACAAGGAATCTAAGCTAGAAGGATAATTTTAAGCGAGATAGAGATCAAATCAAACTTTAAAGTGAATATATACAGAGTTAATAACCTTACCACAAGCAAGAACATCACCTAATAGCTCTAAAGGCATTAACATGACTTTTTCAAATCATGGTGAAAATAAAGAGCCAACCTCCTTATGAATTTGATAGCTCGTCATTGAGCTTGGGCGAAGCCCACAAGAAACTTGTAATAAATTGAACTCCATCTTTTGAATAAAAATAAAAGTTGATGTGCAATCTTGAATGAAGTTAGATTTGATTTAATGGCTTGTGCATGAGTAAGAACATGACATCCTTGCTCATAAATGAATACGATGGTGGCATTTTAATAAAATTTAAGCTTCTAAATTCTACATCATATGGGTAGAAACATCTATCATTGAGTTATAAGAGGACTTATAGTGCACTTAATGTTTACTACAGCATGAGAGTAGAATTTAAAGAAAAACATAGGTGGACTACAATGAGCTTGGTGGCATGGCAGTAAACATAATGAGAATCCAAAATTAGAACAAGATCGAAAATTAAATGGAATTGGCAATGTTATCATTTCAAATCACAATAAAAGTCAACATTCTCAATGCCAAATCTATAACTCTTCACACATGCGAGATAGAAGGCGATACAAATAATTAAAGTTTGCACATAAATAACTTTGAAATGAAAGCACATATGTAACAAATAGTTGTCTTCAATCTAAAACTAACTAATTTCATTCTCAATTGTAATATCCAAAATAAACAATTTCATCGATTATGTGAAATCATTTGAATTGAAAATGCTTGCATGTGCTTGGATTTAGAGATTTAGAGTACAATCCTAATATTCAAAAATGTTAACCAATAAAGTTGGATTGAATTAAAAATATAAAATCAACTTTCTAATTTGGATGTAAAATTTCATGAATCACAAAACACCCGTGGGCCTCGACAGTCTTTGAATGTTTAAATTTAGATGTTTGAGAATCGCGTGGGTTAAGAATAAATAAAATTAGAATTCTTTTGCACTTGAGAAATTGCTGAAATCTATAATCATATCTTGATAGTATAAATATTTCAAAGATTAATCATCACATTTTAAAAATATTAATTCTCTTTGAGATACGAAGGACAATAAGTTGTAAAATCATGAAATACATTTATGAGCTCTAACCTACATATCTGATCCTCTACTAGTAAGGGTAGAGTTGACAGGATTTATGAAATAATTAGATTTTTTTTATAAAATTGAATAATTGAATATAATCTATAGACACGATCATCTCTTTGTAGCTAAACAAAGTTGGCAGGGTTTAAAAATTTTAAACAAGTTACAATTCAATTAGTTAAATTCCCTAGTGATGGTTGTGATGATCATCGATTTCAACTGAAGGGGATTACAATATCAAAATCTTCAAAATGCTATGCTAAATAGTCTCAAATATTAATACTTATAATATAGACATAGGCTCAATCTTCTGCAAGCAAAGAGTAGATTTGATAAGATCTATCCCTAGTGATGGCTATGGTGATTGTAGAATTCAACTGAAGATGATCATTATTATTCAAATTTTTAAATCATTGTAACTCAAATTCAAATTTATAAATACAAATTATGGACCTAATCCTCTACTAACAAATGAGCAGAGTTGACAAGATCTACTTTGATTATGATTATGTTGAGAGAGAATATCACTCGAAGGGGTTTATTATTATCAAAATTTTATAAATTTTTAATATCAAGTAATTTTAGAATTAAATTCTCATAAGCTATCAAATATATAAGAAAATAAAAATAATAATAATTGTGGTGTTTCTTTTAGGATCTTTGAATGTACAAAATATTTCCCCTACACTTTTGGATAAATAAAGCATGATTTATATTAAACTGGGTTCTAACATTCCCCTATGGGGACAAGCCTCCATAGTTAATTACATCTCTAAGAAGGTGAATTCCTTAGGAATAATCTTTATTAAAATAGGCAATTATTATCTCCAAAGATTTCTAGGTTAAGACTATCAATAAATTGGATATTTTAGAAAATCAAATGGTAGTGCAGATCAAGGAGATGACTTATTTTGGAATCCAAAGGGAATAAGTAGGAAATGCTCATGATATTAGGAAACCTAATGAGCATTCTAATATATCTTATGGTTGGGCTTTATATATATAAAAGTGAAGAGATTTATTTATTTGAGTTGAGTTTTTATTAGATTACGAGCTTATAATCCACCAACACAAGGTTGTGAGAATGCCTAAGAGGTGAGGATTTATGCTTGTAGCTTGAAGGAAATAGCTACCTCAGATCCTAAATCTAGGGAGCTTTAGTAAGAGTTAAAGCACGACCTAAATCTAAGTGGAGATGGATATAGGGTTTACTTCTATAAGAGAGGGTAAACCACCTGACTGCTGGACTTATAATCACTTGGAGTGGCAGCCAGCTAACTTCTCCCATGCTTTTAAAATCATGTAGTCAAGTCTTATAAAATTACAAGATAGTTGGGCTGTTATTAATTTAGAAAGAGACTAAAGTCCTTAAACCTACTCTCTAAGAGACTAGAGCATGAGTGGTATGAATAATGACTTAATATATAAATGTAAATCTTTTCAAATTTTATTTCAATTTTGACACTTCAATTTGATAAAGGCTTTATGATTTTGATGTCTATATGCATCATGAAAATAGATTATTGGCTAAATCAAAAGAAGAGGTTGTTCTCCACCATAATGATGCCGTCACAGGTCAAGCAATCCTCTATTATGCAAGAATGGTGATCCACAAATCTCAAGGAGGAAAGAATATGCATTGTTGATATGAGACATACAACATTCAAGTAAGGGGTTACCAAATCTTTTAATTATCTTGATTTAATGCCTAGGCTTTATTATGAGGTTATGAATTATTTAAAACTTTAGTTATGAGTTGTAGTAGGGTAAAATATTTATTTTTTCCTAAGAGCCTAACCGGATCTAGGCAACACATTAAAGCATCAATCATAAGGAACTATGAAAAACATGTCATTATTAATGAGCAATTTAAACATATCATCAAATAATTTTATAACAATTGCAAAAGAATAATAGGCCGGTGTAGTTGGGTGCCACTGTAAAACTCTAAAAGAGAAAAGATGGGTAGTCGAGCGCTACCCTTATACAACCCAAAATATGAAAGAATAATTATAATTTATAAATGAATAAATGCTATGGGGGTCTTCAAATCTTCATTCTTCTTAACTTCACTTCTTTCCTCCTTTGATTTGGTGGATTTCAAGGCATCACATGGCACCCCAGGACAAATCCTTCTAGCCAATGTTCATCCTAAACCCCCATATCACTAATCCTAATTCATAATATAAAATTATAGTAAAAATAAGAAAAGTAAATCTAACTACACTTGCAAAATAAATGGTAGCTAAACACACATGCATTCCCAAGGTTATATTTATAATTTGGACTTAGCACCCTACACATAATCAAGCCCACTTGTCTTAACTTGAATTATGCTTAAGGGTTTAAGCAACCTGTAAAATGAGCATTTATATTTATTTTAAGCAACCCTTAAGCATAATCCTCTACAAAAATACATTTAGGATAATATTTGTCTAACATCCAGTCTAAAATATACACCCTAACATCTAAAATAATACATCACAAAATAAAGCATACATCATATCATGCACCATCCTAACCTAAAGCTAGAAGTTGTGACTTAGTTTTAATGTGTGTAAGGAGGTGTGTGACATGTCTTAACTAAGCATTTGTATTATGCTTTTCTAAGTATGAAAGACTTTCATTTAATATAAAGGGTTGATTTCACTTGAAGTTATTTAATTGATTTGAGAATTTTAATTTATGATTTCTTTTGTTACATATGATTACACTTAGAAATTAAGTGTTATAAAGAGAAGAAAGATGATTTCCCTCTTTCATCTCTACCTTAAGTCACTTTATAAAGCATGATAATTTGATTTAGTTCTTTTAGTGAATGGCTTATTACACATTTTAAATTAATCTTAAGTTTAGGTCCACTTTAAATAATCCCATTAATATGAAAGGCAACTTAGAATTAATTTGATTGAACTTTATCGCATGACATATGTTAAATCATTATTCCTTTCCATCACATGTAATATGCATATGATTAAATCCTAAGTATACCTACACATACAATATGTTTTAGCACACTTAAATGATGGATGTGAACATGTATATTCAAAGTTTATATTTTTATTTGATTAAATTATTTAATCATATTGATTTTAAAGCTCTATCTAAATTCTTATACAAAAATATATAAGGGTGAAATTAAATAGGAACATGTCATTATTAGCTAGGGAAGTGAGGTAATCAAATGATTTCCTTGGGGTTAGCTAAAGCTTCATATTCCCAAGATGTCCAAACTATATACCCATTACATTTATACTTATGTAAATTTGCATACATGAATATAAGAAAGAGAGCTCCCTATCAGATGATTAATTAATTAATTCAACAACTTAAACAATTATGAATGCGTGCAATTTTGATAGAAAGGGGGACTGCCATTCTCTAATTAAACATACACATACATGTATGAAAGACATAAGAAAGTATGTGTCTTTGTTAACCAGTGAGGTAATCAAATGACCTCATTGGGGCTAGCTAAAGCCTCATATTCAGGGATGTCTAGATTATATACCCACTTTTATTAAATAGATACACATGTATTCATAATTAAGAGAATGAAAATCATGCAAGAAATTGTATTTTCTTTAATTGAATTATTTAGGTATATGATTTAAAGCTCTATCTAAATTCTTATGTTAAGGATACATAAGAGTAAAATCAAACAAGTACATGCCTTTGTTAACCAGGGAAGTGAGGTAATCAAATGACCTCTTTGGGGCTAGCTAAAGCCTCATATTCCTGGGATGTCCAGACTATATACCCATTAACATTAACACTTATATAAATCAACAAATGAATAAAGGAAAGAGACTTCACTTCATATACTTCAAGTATAATCACATCCATATCCTATGTTTTTATAACTAACACCACATTATCATTCATTTATAAGCTTTTTAAAAATACATTTGAGTTTAGTAGTGATAGTAGCCACACATATATTAAATTAAATCAACACATGCAAGCTTACATAAAGGAAAACCATTTGATTTAATTAATTTTTGAAAAGGAATGGATGCATGGAATTAAGCAACATACAATATTTAATATGATTAGAAAGAAATACGGAACGTAAACACATGATTTCATTCAATCAAATTAATTTCTAAGGACAATCATATCAAATAAAATCATTTAAAGTAAGCTAAAGCTTTTTAATGTCATTTTTAATTTCATATTTAATTTGATTTAAGAAATATAAGAAGAAGTTTGCTGATCTTAAACCCATCCCATATTTGTTAATTTATTAGATTTAATGGAAAAAGATTAAATT
Source organism: Cymbidium sinense (assembly GCA_021442155.1). Lineage (NCBI taxonomy): Eukaryota > Viridiplantae > Streptophyta > Magnoliopsida > Asparagales > Orchidaceae > Cymbidium > Cymbidium sinense. The sequence goes on from CM038227.1 coordinate 14,775,028, forward strand.
GATTTTATGGATTAATTAAGTTATGATAGGCATTAAATTAATTAATTAACCCTTACCTATGTTACCTTAAAGTAACTAACTAAATAATTATTAGCCAATATGATATGCAAATGAATTGAAAAGGTAAATTAGCAATGGTCCTATGAAATGAAAGGGCCGATACAATTAGCTTAGAATTATTGGTTAATTAGATTAAAGGACTTTAATTAAGTACACTTATGGCTTTCCCACACATGTGAGTTAATCATAATTTTCTTAAATATCTTTAGGTTATTGAACGCTTAAAGATCTACTCCTTAATTAATTAGGTTTTGATATATTTTAAATTTTAATTAAACTAATTAAGTAATTAATTAATTAATCCTTAATTGATTTTCTTAAAATGTAAGGTGAACTTAGGGAAAGAAATTATGAGAGAGGTCCCAATCACATTTCATAAACATCCTCACTATTAAATAATGATAAATTGCCTAATTAATTAATTTTACTATTCATATGGTTAATTAACTCTTAATTAAATTAAGAGAGTAATTAAGGTTTAATTAGTCAATTTTCCTAATTAATTAATCAATAAATTCCAAGAAAATTAGGGGATACAGAGGTCATCCCTTTAAATGATCTGAGAAACTTTGAGATTAAATAATTAATTAATTAGGGTGTAATTAAGTTAATTAAAATTTTAAAATTAAGCCCAAATTATTATTCAAAATCAATTAAAATAATTTTAATGGATTCCTCTTTGAAATACCTTCAAAATGAGTATTTATTTATTTTTTTAGATTTTTCTATGTTTCATTGTGATTTTATGAAGTTTTAGTCTTAAAAAAATTAATTAGCTTTAATTAATTAAACCTATTGGCCATGTGCTTTCCACATGGCACTACCGATTTATTTAAGTTGTCACATCACTTTGAATTCAGTGGTGTGACACACTTTCTTGTGTGTCATCCGATCTAAGATCGGACGACCATGATTAAACCCGCAGTGGACAAGGGATTAAATGGGATGATGTAACAGATCTAATCACGATTGTTTGTTCCAATCACATGAAACGGATGACATGTGATCTACCTTTCTGCAAACGATGAGAGACAATGCCCATCTGCAATTGCTCATGCGATCCAAACTCACTCGAGCTCAAATCCACTCCAAATCGATCCCACTCCTTCGTGCGAACGATCTAAGGAGATCCAATGGCTATGATTAGCATACATGCACATTCTCTTTGAAAAGCTATAAAAAATTTGACAAGAGCTCAATTTTAATGGCATTACCTCAAACTAAGACCAGGACTCACATGCTTGAGGAAGCTTTGTCTGGTTGAGATGAAAACTTGTTGAGTAGTAATTGGATCAATTCCATTTGGATCACTCGGAAGGCCAACTCCCATGGTTTGGATGCTCGGCTTCGATTGAACTATATTGTACGATGGATTTGGAGCTCGAGAAATGATTCGGGTAACTTCAACAAGGTGCGGGGAAGGTGTAGGTAAAATGAATTAGGATTTGATTATGGTTTTGAGGAGTTGGAATTGAGAAGGCATGTCCTTTGGTATTGCTCTTGTGTGAGAAATTTAGAGAGGGAGGCCTTAGGAATGCTCTAGGAACTCATGAGGAGATTCAAAATCACTTAGGAAGCTAGGGCGATGCCAATGGTGTTGTTTCCCATGTGAATTGAGGGGGTATATCCCCTAATTGGCTGTGATAAATGGACAGATCGAGCTTCTCATTTTTGGTCAGCCAGCCACCACCAGAGTGCTAGAGTTGTCTCCATCAAGTCCACTTGGCTCATTTTGATTGGAGGAAGGACTAGTATGGAGCTCAAGGTAGGATTTATTGCTCTTCCTTGGATCCTTTGGGTTCTCCTTTGTAAGGGAGGTGAGTTAACTCACCCCTTTGGTCCATGATAGACCTAGTCCACATGGGATGCTGGATGGGCTGGTCTCCAGGTGTGAGAGTGTGAGGGGAAGTGGACTTTGCAAGGGAAAAAGTGGCATATCCAAGGGAGATCTCATTGTGTTTGGCTATAATTAGGTTTGAACTAATTTTGGGCTAACCCAAGATGTGTTTTAGGTTGGGTTTGTTCTAGTCCCAAGGTGTCATGGGTTGGTTTCAAGGGATTTGGCTTAATTTATGTCTTATAGATCATTTTGGGCTAGGTTGGGTTAGGTTGATCAATTGGTCAAATTGGGTCAAACCAAGGCTTGGGTAAGGTTAAAATTATGATTTGAAGTGTTTTGGTTTAAGTGGTTTCAATCAATTTGGCCTTGGTTTGATTTTGGCTCATTTGAATTCATATAGGTCAAATGGGTCAATTTGACTAATTTGACCAAATTGGTCAAATTGGCTTGGGTTAGGTGTTGGTTGGTCAAATTGGCTTAGGTTAGTTGTTGGTTCAAGTTTAATTGGTTAATTGAAGATGATTGTAGGCTTTGGTTTGAATCAATTTGGATTTGATTTGGTTTTAGGCCAATTTGAGCCTTTAGGTCAATTTGGGCTAAGTTGTTCAATTAGTCCAATTAGTGACTTTTTGCAAGTTCAATAATTAATTTGGAATGAACTTGAGCCATTGGTTGCAATCAATTTGGGTTGGATCATGATTTGACCTATTTTGGCCTTTTAGATCAATTTGGGTCAAGTTGGGTCAAATGGCCAAATGGGTTTGGTTTGGCTCAATCGATGGTCAAGTCATGTTCAATCATTGATTATGGGTTGATGTGAATCAATGGTTTCAATTAATTTGGTGTAGGATGAGTTTTGGCTAGTTTGGGTTCATATGGGTTAAAGGGTTGACTTGGTTAAATGTCCAAGTTGATTTGCTTTGAATTTAAGGCAATTGATCATCCTAAGGTGATCAATATAAGGTTTGGAAGGGCTTGGTTCAATCTAATTTAGGTTGGATTAGAACTTGGTTCAAATGGGTTGGTTTTGGTTTGATTAAGGTTTAGTTGAATTTATATATGAGTTTAGGATTGATATCAATTATAATCAATTTGGGCTATGATAGGTTTTAGTCCATTTGAAATTTTCAAGTCAAAAGGGCTAAGTCAGGCTTGACTTGGGTTGATTTCAATTTTGCTTCATGATTGTAGGTTTCATTTATATTTTGATAGATAATTGAAGGAATGATTGATTCAAGAGAAAATCCATTGATTTTGGCTTGATTTAGATAGGATTTGGCTAAGTCTAAGGAATTAGCTAAAAGGGTTTAAATTGGATTTTGATTTGATTTTGGTTATATTTCATTTATATTTGTAAATGAAGATATAAATGACTTGTGAGAAAATTAATTAAATTTGAAAGGGTTTGAAAGCAAGTTTAACTAAGCTCATGAAAGTAGGTCAAAAGGGTTTAGAGAATTAGATTTAGTTTGATTTAATTTAATTTAGTTTTGATCATTTGAATGTAGATTTTATTTATATTTATGATGATGATTGATGGAATAATTGATTCATAAAAAAATCAATTGAGTTTGACTTGATTTGAATTTGATTTTGGTTAAGCTTATGAAAGTGGATCATATGGCTTAAAAGGGATTTGGAGCTTGGATTTGATCTTGGGTTTCAATCATTTAATTTAAAATTTGGAATTAGATAATGTATTTGAATTGAATTTGAGGTTTGGTTTGAGAAGGTGATCATGGATTAGGTTTAGGTTATAGGGTATGTGATTTTCCTAAATCCCTAAGGCATAGCCTAATCCTATGATTAACCCTTCTAAGTTTCTAGGCTTAAGTTAAGTGTTCACCTAATCACTAGAAGTGTATTACTAAGGAACTCTTAGTGTCTATAAGAGTCTTTGATCTATGATGAGGAGATTGAGAACTCACTTTCGCAAAAGGACCCCAGTAGGTGTGGTGTAACTAACACGGCACCGCACATATTGGCGTTAGCCGAGATGATCAACAATGTCCAAAGCGATAACACTATTGAAAATGACCTATACCTAAACCCAAGAGGTAGATATAATCATGATCGTAATCCAATGCAGCTCAACTTATGCCAAGGGAATAAGAGAGGGATGAGGAATCTGCGAAGGGATTGAGTGTATGAACCTTTTACTAGGGAAGCAAGTTCAAGTTATTCAGGGATAAGGGTTTGAATCGATTTGGTTATATGATTCATGGAAAAAGATCCACTAGGTATTAGAATCTATAATAATGGAGATGGGTGTATGAACCTTCTAGGGAAGCGAGGTTGGGTTATCCGGGATAAGAGTTTATGAGTTTCATTTTTTAGATTTATTTGGGGATGTATATGCTGGGGATAAGAGTTTGGTTGGATTTCTTTGATTTAAACACCATTTGGGTAGTTGGTTTAATTTGTTATGGCTCCACTAGGGAGGATAATTTTGAATTGAGGGCATATCCGCTGGGGATGTGAACTCAGTTAAATTTGATGGGTTTTAATTTTAATTTGGCTCATAGACCCAGTCAGTGTGCGATGGACCCACTAAGGAGGGGCCATGGGGGCCTTGGCCTACCTTAGATTTACAAGTCCAAAGGGGTAGTCTACTAGCCACAAGGTAGGACTATCAAACTTAAGGGTGACCACTAAGAGAGTGCCACTGGGGATTTATCTCAGCTTTCAAGTAGTCAAGGTTAATTTTATTTTAATTTGATGAAGCCAGTCGGTGTGCGATGGATCGCACTGAGAAGGGGCTATGTCGGCCTAGGATTATCTCAGATTTACTTATCCAAAGGGGTAGACTATCTAGAAGGGTAGGGGTATCCAACTTAAGAGGAGCCTTCTTTCGCACGAATGCTGGAAGAAGGCGTAGTAGACTTACATCTTTGAAAGCAAAGAATAGCCAGGGTGACTGGTAGCACAACAACTTGAACCCAACCTAGGTGGTTGGTGCAGCGATCATCTTTGGAAAGAATACATTGCGACATACATCTTCCAAAGCAAGGATGATGTCGGTGACGGTGGCACAAGTCAAACCCAACCTAAGGGCTATTGAAGTGTGTGTTGGGGACTTATCTCAACTCAAGAGTAGTTAGATGATTCTTATATGGAGTTTTACTAACACTGCCTTAAAAATGGGATGCCTACTTGGGAAAGGTGCCCTTGGGGGCATTCTCCTAATCCATAAGTGAATATATATTTTGTTTGTTTTATGTTTTCATTGATCCTGTTGGTGTGCGAGGGACCACACTGAGAAGAGGCTACTTGGCCTGAGCCTATCTCAGATTTACTAGACCAAAGGTGAATTTTTGCATCTGTAGAACAAAATCTCCATCCACAGGGGTGGTCACTTAGGGGGGCTGTCCTAAGAGTAACACGGATAGTATATAAATGGGGTCACAAAGACGTGAATCAAATAGAGTGCCCATAGGGGAGGTGCGAGGGGTGTTATCCACGGACCCTATAAATAAGAAAGTCTATAGGTATCGATGGCCAACTCAAGGAGAAAGCGTGCAGAACATCTACACCATGAGTGATGTATACCGGGTGGGTCTCTGTTAACATAGTGAGAACCAACCAACCTAAGTTTCCCATTGGTGTGTGATGATCGGTCTAAGAAGAAGGCGTGTAGACATATATCTAACGATGCTCGGATAGTCTGTTGTTGACTTCGGCGGTGCCAATGTAGGGTTGTCGGGATGGAATGAATGCGTAGCAGGCTTACTTCTTCCAAAGCAAGGAACAACCACCGGGGTGACCTATTATTGGCATAACAGATCAACCTGACCTAAGGATGACTACTAAGTAGGAGTCACAAAGAAGGATTGGACCCAGAATTAAAGTAGTTAGGAGGAAAGGAACTGCTGAGGGACTTACCCTAAACCTCAAATATACCATTCGATGCATGATGGCGGTTCAGAAGAGAGTGTAGCGACTTATATCTTCTTAAACAAAGTCATCATGAGGTATATCGCATAGTAAGGCCTACCAAACTAATAGGGCACTCATCGATATGCAAAGGCCAAGTAAGGAAGGAAAGCGTAGCAAAGTTACATCCTCTAAAGCAAGAAGACCACTAGGGTGACACACTAGCAGGGTAGCATGTTAGCCCGACCTAGAGTAGCTACAGAGTGAGTGTTGTTGTGAGCATTATCCCAACTCAAATTAGCCCGAGATAAAAGATATGTATTTATTTTATATGTTTGTATGTAGTTCGTGTTTGTGTTGTGTTGATGAAGAATAAGATGCTGCTCGGGTTCCTTACACTTACCCTAAACACATCGTGATCGATTCCCAAGAAAATATCTTTTCAGTATAGAAGAGATGGAAGTTGAAATAGAATTTTTATTGGTAATTATTTTCAAACATGATTTATGGATAATATTTTCTTAGGTAGAGCCCGTTGATTGGAAGTATCGGGTGCTCTCCCTTATGGTTCATAAGCTGATAAGATCCTCCTTGGTAGGTCTTTTCTATGGTAAAAGGGCCTTCCCAAGTGGGTTCAAACTTGTCTCCCATTTTGTGATGGGCAACAATTGGTCTTCTTAGAATTAAAATAAGCTCTCTTACATGAAAAGCTCTAGGATAGACCAACTTGTTATGAGATTGAATCATTTTGGCTTTGTACAACTTGAGATTCTAGCAAGCCTGTAGGCGTCTCTCCTCCAAATCTTTGAGCTCTTCTAACTGCAACTTGGCATTTTGTTTCATTGTGATCTTGCTACCCACAACTATCCTTAGTGATGAGAGTTGGACTTCTAGTGGTAGAATGACTTCAGACCCATACACTAAAGAGAATGGGGTAGATTGAGTTGGAGTTCTATATGTGCGGTATGCCCACAAGGCTTTGCTCACCGCCACTTATTGTCGCTGAGTGTCTCTTCTTGATTTGATGAGAGTTTTGTTAAAGGCTTCTTCCAAGCCATTTTCCCTCGTAGTAGATGATAGAATATCTACAATATATGCTATCTTTGGGTAAAGTTGTTGATTTTAGTGCTCTTGAATGCAATACCATTATGAATATAATTCATCGAGGCACCCCAAATCTATTGTGGTGTTTATTTTTTATATGTGTATGAGGGACACCACATAGATTTGAGGTACTTGTGAATTGATTGGGCATGACATTGAGGTATAATGTACTATCTTGAAAGATAGAGGCATCACCCTTCAATGAACCTAATCACCTAATAAGTACTCCCAGGCATGATGAGTCTTGAATATATCTGAGAGATTTTCCACTACTTTACATAGATGGATAAAGTAGGGTTTGTATTAAACTGGGTTCTAAAGTTCCCTATGGGGGCAAGACCCCATAGTTAATTACATCCTAAGGTAAGTGAATTCCTTAGGAATACTCTCAATTAAAGTAGGTAATTATTATCTCCAAAGATTTCAAGGGTAAGACTATCAATGAATTAGCTATATTGAAAATCAAATGCGATAGATCAAAAGAAGAGACTTATTATTGAAGCCAAAAGATATGAGTAGGGAATGGGCTTGATACTAGGAAACCTAATGAGCATTCCAATCTATCCTATGTTGGGCTTTATATGTTTGAAATTGAGGAGAATTATTTATTTGAGTTAAAATATTATTAGAAAGCTAGGACTTATAATCCCACAACACAAGATTATAAAAATGCCTAAGAGGTGAGGATTTATGCTTGTAGCTTGAAGAAAATAGTAACCTCAGATCCTAAATCTACAGAGTTTTAGCAAGGGCTAAAGCACAACCTAAATCTAAGAGAAGATGGGTATATGAATTACTTCCACAAGAGAAGGTAAACTACCTGAATGCTAGACTTATAACTGCGGAATAACATCCATTAACTCTTCCTATGCTTTAAAACTATGTAGGCAAGTCATATAATTTTACAAGATAGTTGGGTTATAATTATGTAGAAAGAAACTAAAGTCTTTAAACCCACTCAGAGACTAGAGCATGAGTGGTATGAGCAATGACTTAGACTAATGCAAATCTTTTCAATTTTTTTGATTTTGGACTCTTCATGTTGACAAAGGCCATAGGATTTTCATATGTATAAATGCATGATGAAATGAGTTATGGGCTAAAAAAGAGAGAAAGATGTATTTTTCATCACAGAGGAGACCCTCAAAGGGCAAGTCTTCCCCTATCGTGAAGGATGGAAACCCTCTCTTTGCAAAAATGCAATAATATGAATGCATGATATTAAACATTCAACATTCAGCTAAGAGGTTGCTAAATCTTTAATTCTCTTGATTTATTGCCTAGGCTTTATATGAGGTTAAGATTAATATAGAAAGTTTAGTTATAAGTTGTAGTTGGTGTAGAATAATTAATTTTTTTCTAAGAGCCTAATCATCCAGCACACATTAAATCACCATTCATAAAGAAACTATGAAAAGACATGCCATTTCTATTGCTTAATTTAAACATAATATCAAGCATTTTATAAATCAAACAAAAAAGAATAAAAGGCCGGTGTGATTGGGTGCCGCCGTACAACCCAAAAAGAGAAAATGGGTAGCCGAGCTCTAACCTTATACAGCCTGGAATATGAAAGAATAATTATAATTTTACAAATGAATAAATGCTATGGGGGTCTTCTTATCTTCATTCTTCATATCTCCTTATTTCTTCATTTAGATTTGCTTACTTCAAAGGCATCACAAGGCCACCCAGAGAAAGTCTTCTAGCTCATCCTAATCCCCATAACACTAATCCTAGTTCTTAATGCAAACTTTCCTTAAAAATAAGAAAAGTAAATCTAATTACACCCAAAATAAGTGTTAGCTAAACACACCATACAACCTAAGAAATTATATGAGTAATTTGGACTTAGCTCCCTGCACATAGGTAACCTAGCCCACATGTCCTAATTTGGATTGTGCTTAGGGTTAAGCAACCTACAAAACATAGCATTTATATTTATTTTATGCTCCTCTTAAGCACAATCTCCTGCAAAAAATATGATTAGGCTAATCATGGCCTACCATCCAATCTACGAAGCATATGGATGAGGCTTTAAGTTTGGACATGCCATTGTTAACTAGGGAAAGGACTATGAATCGATTGGTTTATTTTTGAAGATCAAATGGAATTGATCAAAGAGAGATTTATTATCGAGGCCAAATGAAGATGAGTAGGAGATGCTCACGATGCTAGGAAACCTAGCGTGCATCTCAAACTATCATATGGTTGAGCTTTACATTTTTGAAATTGGTTTAGTTTATTTGAGTAGGATTTTTCATTAGAATGTTAGGGCTTGCAATTCCATAATACAAGGTTATGAAAATACCTAAGAGGTGAGGATTTATGCTTGGGGAAAAGAGAAAAGTAATCTAACCTAAATCTAGGGAGCTTCGGCGAGAGCCGAAAGCATAACCTAAATCTAAGGCAAAAATGGCTATTTGGTTTGTCTCCACAATAGAGGACAAATCACCCGACTGCTTGGACTTACAATCACCTGGGGGTGGCTGCAAACTAACTCCTCCTATGATTTTAAATTCATGTAGGCAAGTCATATGCTTAATGCAAGATAGCTTGGCTATTATTATTTAGAAAGAGACTAAGTCTGAAAACTCACTCTCTAAAGAGACTAGATCATATAAATAACATAATTTAAATGATTTAAATCTAATGCAATTCAAATTTCATTTTATTTTCATTTTGGACAATCATTTTGACTCAGGCTAATAAGATTCATATGCCTAATGCATGAGAAATGAGATTATGGGCCAAAATTAATGAGAAGGGAGAAGGTGTGTTTCCACTATAGCTCTCACAGGTTATGCCAAGTTTCGTTAGCAAAGGTGGAAGCCCTCCAATCAAGAGTGAAATAAGATGCATTTGTACATGATGTTATAAAAGAAATACTCATCCAGCTAAGGGGTTGCTAATTCTTTTATCTTGATTTTAAACCTAAGCTTTATTTGAGGTTATGAGTTCTTTATTTTTATTTTTGAGTTGTTAAGTTGGGTAAAAGATTTATTCTTCCCTAAGAGCTTAATCATCATCCAGTTCAAACATAAAGTAAGGAAGAAACTAGGAAAAGGATGCCATTAAACTTAATGCGAAAGCTAAACAAATTATTAATCAATTTGTAAAGCTAATTGCAAAAAGAATAAAAGGCTGTTGTGGTCAGGCACCACTGCAAAAACCTAAAAATAACAAATTGGGTAGTCGAGCTCTACCCTTATACAAGTCGGATAACAAATGAATTATATTATAATTAAGCAAGGAATTCATTGTTATGGGGGTCTTCAAGCTTTATTTATCTTTCTTCTTTTCTTCTTTCTTCTTCTTTTCTTCTTTCTGCTTTGGTTCTTTCTTTTGGATGGTTGGAAGGTAGATGCTCCAAGGCCTGGCATGGTGCATAAGATAGGATCTTATGACCAAAGCTCATCCTAATCCCCATAACAATCATTCCAAAATCTTAATTGTAAAATTTACATGAAAAGGAAAGAATGGAAATCTAACTAACACCCAAAATAGAGATTAGCTAAAATAAACCACACAAATCCCAAGCATGTATATTGGACTTATCACCCCACATGGGTGACTAAGTCCACACATTAGATTATGCTTAGGGGTATAAAGCACCTGCAAAAGCATTTATCTTTTTTATGATAGCACCTCTTAAGCACAATCCCCATAAAATAATGATTAGACTAAGAGCGTCCTACCATTCATTCTATAAGCATACACCTTAACATTCAGTCTAAAACATATATCACAAAATAAAATAAAAAACCATGCATTAACCTAAAGTTAGAAGTGGTGACTTAGCCTAATGTGTGTGTGCTTTGAAGGTTTGTGTGGTATAACAATGGCTTTAGGTAAAATTTTCTAAGTGTGAAAACAAGTTCAACTTAGTGGAGGGTTTCATTTAAGTTGTTTAATTATTTTAGGTTGATTTTATTTCATATTTTGATTAGGTTCAAGTGAATCATATAATTAATTACTAAGTTATAAAGAGAGGGAAAGAGAAGAGAGCTTCTCTTTCCTTCTCTAACCAAAGTAATTACTAAAGTAGATTTAAATTTTTAATTTGGTTTAATGAATGTTTTGATTAAATCTTTTAATTAATCCTAAGTTTAGATAAACTCTAAACAAACCAATTAAAATAAAAAGGCATTTTAAGATTAAATAAAATGAACTAAATTCACAAAACCCACATTACTTCATTTCTTTCCCAACTTGTATAACATGCATATGAATGTATCCTAAGCATATCGATACACAAATAGAATATTTAGCACACTTTGATGCATGCTAAGTAAGTTACTTAATAAAATTTCAATACTTATGATGCATGATTTTCATTAAGTAGAAAAGGGATTTTTCTTATCCAAATTTTCACATGCACACATGAAGGTAAGAAAGGCATAAGTGAGTATAGAACCATTGTTAACCAAAGGTGTAATGTATAAAACCTACTTAGGGCTACTTAAAGCATCGTAACCTCAGGATTTTCCAGACTAATATACCACTTTCCTTAAATACAAACATGTGTACAAAAGAAATGAATGGAAAAAGAAAGAATGCGAAAGTTGTATTAGTTGATTTGTTTTGTTTATGCAATTTATATGTGCAAGCATATGTGATCCTTCTTAAGTGATAGTATAGGAATGAATAGGATATGGAATTAGATAAGTGTTAGGTTCTTTTCAAATGAACCATACATTTTACCAAGTTCCTATTCAAAACTATAGTAACATAAAAGAGAAGAGAACACTAAGCACCTTTATATTCTTTCACATGCAAGCTTATAATTAAATTATAAGTACTTTAGTTTTAGGCATTTGATTCTTGTGTTTTGAAAATAATTTGAATTTAGTAGTAATAATAGCCACTCATATTTCTACTTTAGCCAACACATTTGACATAAAGTAAACAATTTTATTTTTAATTTTGAATTTGAAAAATATGGATGCATGAAATCATATGACATACACATTTAACATGTTGGGAAATAGTCAAAGCAATGAAAGTATGTGAATACATTCACTTTAATTAAATCCTAAAGACATTCTTATGAAATAAGAAAGTTTAAAATAAATCAAAGTGTATTCAATGTCATTTTGTTTGAGTTTGAGTTTGATTTAATTTTGAAAAGGTGAGTTGAGTTTACTATTCATTCCACATATGTTTGATATTTTTTGTTAATTTTTAGATGATTAGATTCATTTTTTAAATTTTGATTAGGTTAGGATATGAATTAAGCAATTTAATTACCTCCACCATTAGCATAGTTAACTAAATTATGCCAATGAGATGACATAAAAACTCACAAGGAATTTAAATTTGCAATGCACCTAGGAAGAAAAGGTCTAATGCAATTTGGCTCATGATTAATTGTTAATTAACCTAGGGTTTTAACTTAAGTAATTTCAAAACACCCTTCACATATGAATTGGGTTTTGATTTTCTTAATTGAACTTAGGCTCTAAAACACCTAAGCATCTACCAAAGTAGATTAATTAAGTTCTATTTTAGAATTTTTTAGAAATTAATTAATGGGATAATTAATGAATTAACCCTTAATTAGAGAAGGTTAAGGAAAGAAAAGGGGTTTAGGGAATAGCTTAGGAAATGCCCCAAAATTATTTCCCTAAACTTTCTATCTAATGGATCTAACCTTAATCAACCTTAATAATGAATTAAAACACTAGTCCAAACCTCAATTATCCTTAATTAAGTTAAAGTAATTAGGAAACACATTTGCAATTCCTCCAATTAAGCCTTAAATAAATCTCAAGAAAATTAGGGAGGCAAAGATTATTCCTAAAGCATACCCAAAAAGTTTGGGATTAATCAAAGTTTAATTAAGAGGTAATTAGCAAATGATATTTCCAATAAAACCCAAAATCAGAGAAAGGATAATTCAAAATCCATTAAAATTATTTTTAAAATATTCTAGGTTGAATTATCTTTCCAATGAATTTTACCTTATATTTTTTTGAATTTTATTGAGGAGATATGATTTTAAAGATCAGAGATTAATTAACATTTAATTAAATCCTAAACTAATCCCTCACTCATAGTACGGCATTGGCCGTGGCGTGCTTTACATGCATCATGTGAGCCCTTCTAAATAAAATCAATCGATGCGAGGGATGCGCTTTGAGCTCTATCATGCGATCAAAGATGGATGAGATCCTCCACCATTTATAAAATGATTATTAATTCTAAATATGAGAATAATCTCCGTCCATCCAAAATGAGGATGGATGACCAAGATCTCCCCATTCTCCTAGGATCAATAGAGATCCATGAGCTGGGGAAGATCCAAGCTCAATTGAGCTCAGTTAGAACAAAACTTTACCCACACCATCTAAAGCCAAGGAACACATCCAACGGTGGGCAAGACTTGAAAATTCCTTTCACAAAAGACCAACACCTCCTATGCTAGATGGTCGAAAATTTCACCTCCATTGCTCAGATCGATGGTAGCTTCGTAGTGGAGGCAGCCCTGAAATTTTAGGCCTTGGGGTTGAGTGGATTATTTTATAGACCAACACCACTTCTTTTTTGTTTGCATCTTTGATCTAATTGAAGCTCTCCCCTTTACTGGGAACTCAAATGAATTCTTGGGTGCACTCATTGGTCCTCAAAGGATGTAAAGGAATTGCGGTAGATTTTTTAGTGTGAAATTGAAGATTCAAAGGAAATTTTCCAATGGAGAAAAGAAAGCAACTTTTCAAATCCCTCTTGCTTGGGAAGGCTCTCGATCTCTCTAACACTCTCTAAGGCTTGATCGAATGAGGAATGATAGTTGATGAATTGGGGGGAGTATATCTCCCCATGGCAATCGACACACCTCCTTTGCTCTTTAATCTAATTGATCATATTGGAGTTTGTTTAGGGCTGCTCTTTACATTGGGGCCTTGGGTGGATTGCCAACCTCCCATGTGCATTAAATTAGGTGGAGGAAGGATTTGGAATGAGCCAATTTGACCTATGGGGTCGGGTTTGGCCTTGGGTCCACTTGGGCTGACCCAAACCCATTGGATTAGGTGCACCACTCTCCATTAGGTCCACTTGAGCTATTAGGAAGGCATCAAGTGGATATGAAGAGGGCATGACCATATTACCCATGAATTAGACTAAAATTTGTTCTTTGGGCTAGGGGTAGAATGGTCATTTTGCTAATTTTTCAATTTGGATATGTTGGGTAGGTGGAGAAACTAGGTTTGGCCAAGTTTCATGAGATTTGGAATTCTTTTGATAAGGTTTGGCTCATTTTGACCCATTTAGATCAAAATGGGTCAACTTGGGTCAAGTTGACCAATTGATCAAATTGGGTCAAACCAAGGGTTGGGTCAAGTTCATATGACCATTTGAAATATTTTGGTGGCTTTGGTTTGATTCAATTTGGTATAGTTTTGAATTTGACTCATATGACTTCATTTAGGTCAAATGGGTCAAATTGACCAATTTGACCCATTTGACCTATTTGAGTTAGGTCAAGGGTAGGTTTAGGTTTTATTAGTCATATGGAGTAGATTGGTATCTTTGTTTCCAATCAATTTGGGTTAAGTTTGAATTTGGCTCAACATGACCCCAGTCAAGTTATGTCTAAGGTCAATTGGTTAGGTCTAGTTGGCGTGAGGCTTTGGTTAAGTTCAACAAGTGATTTGGAATGAACTTGACCCATTGGTTTCAATCAATTTGGCTTAGATCAAGTTTTGACACATTTTGACTTTTTAGGTCAAGTTGGGTCAAGTGGCCAATTGGGCTAGATTAGGCTCAAATGTTGGCTTGGTCAAGTTCAAACATGTCATGAATTAACTTCAATGGTTTCAATCAATTTGGCCTATGGTGAATTTTGGCTATGTTAGGTTTCATTTTGGGCTAAGTGTTGACTTGGGTCCCTTAGGTTTGACTTGGTTTGACCCATTTTGATTGATTGATCATCCCATGATGATTGTTGATCATAATGAGAGGCATAGATCAGTTTGGTTCAATCCAATTTAGTTAGGATTAGAATTTGACTCATAAGTTCACTTTGGGTTAAGTGAGCCTAAGTGGGTCAAATGGTTTGATCAAAGCCTGATTTGAGTTTGATTGAACTTGTATATGGACTCATGATTGAAATATAAATCCATTTGCAAGTGGTTTGAAGTCAAATGGGTTTTTATTCATTTGACAATTTCATATTCAAAGGGTGAACATGAAAGGATTTAGGGTTTAATTTTTGAATTGATTTTTTTGATTTGGTGAAGTTTATGTTTATATTTGAATTCATGATTGTAGGGTTGATTGAATCATGAAGAAAAGAGTTTGCTTGATTTGAAGTTGATTTTCTAAGTTCAAGATTTTGACTTGAAAGGCATAGGATTGAGTGGATTTAAGTTTGATTTTTGGAATTGGTTTTGATTGTTTGAATTTATATTTCATTTATATATGTGAATATAAATGAGAATATAAATGGATCATGCAAAAATTTCAAGGATTTGAAGTGATTTGATCATGATTTAGGTTAAGTCCATTAAAGGGAATTTAAAGGACTTAGGAAAAATTTGGAGTTTGAAGCTTGAATTTTTGAACTTAGTTTTATTGATTTGAATTTATGTTTCATTAATATATGTGAATATAAATGAGGATAAAATGAGTTATGAGAAAATTTCATGAGTCTAAATTGGTTTGATTATGATTTTGGCTAAGTCCATGAAAATTAAGGACTTAAGAAATTTTTTAGTTTGGTTTGAAATTTTTGATTGATCATGATTTCAATCATGGATTTCAATCATATCATATT
Source organism: Cymbidium sinense (assembly GCA_021442155.1). Taxonomy (NCBI): domain Eukaryota; kingdom Viridiplantae; phylum Streptophyta; class Magnoliopsida; order Asparagales; family Orchidaceae; genus Cymbidium; species Cymbidium sinense. The sequence goes on from CM038227.1 coordinate 14,790,681, forward strand.
GATTTGAGTTTGGAGAAAATGAAATGAGATTGATTTGGAGTTTGACTTGAAGGAAGGAAAGTGAGGAATAGTTCAAGCTAAGGGTAGACAAGTTTTCCTAAAACCCATAAGGCATGACCTATTCTTATGGCTAACCCTTCTAAGTCTCTAGGACTAGGTTGAGTGTCCACCTAATCACTAGATGTGTCTTAACTCTAAGAATCTCTTAGTGTCTTAGAGAAATCTTATGTCAAAGATGGCGGTGTTGAGAGCTCATCCTAAAAATGAGGTCAACAAAGGGCACCCAATAGGTGTGGTGTGACATAAGGAACACCATGCGTATTGTGATGAAATGATCAACACCAAAAGATCACAAGCATTAACAAAACTATCATTAACCCAAGGAATAGAAGAATCAGAGCTATTGCAATGTGGCTATACTTATGTCCAAGACATAAGAGAGAGGGAGGAATCCACTAAGGGATAGAGTAGGTGAACCTTCCACTAGGGAAGCATGTTCAAATCATCCACAAGGGGATGAAAGGTTTGATTTGAATTCCGCTGGGGAAGAGGGTTGAATTTTTTTTTTAATTTGTTGTTTGTTTAATTTATTTTTGTTTAGACTCCACGGGAAATAGAAAAGTGAACTCTCCACTAGGGAAGCAAGCTCAAGTCATCCACAAGGGAGGTGTTGTGACATCCATTGAAGGATTAGAATTCTAGATCCACTGAGGGACTATAAAGATTTGCATCTCTTTGAGGAGAAGCAAAGTGTTTGATTTAGATTAATTGATTATTTTGTTTCTTTATTTCATTGGATTTGTTTGTTTAAAATTTTTATATCTTCGATTTTGAGATGGACCTTATTGGTTTGTGAGGGATGCACTGAGTAGGAACCACGGAGGCCTAGGCCTAACTCAGATTTACCAATCCAAAGGGGTAGTCTACTGGACACATAGTAGGACTAACCAACCAATGGGATGCCTTTCAATATACAATAACTGAACTAGGAAGAAAGCATAGTAGACTTACATCCTCTAAAGTAGGGACCAGTTGCTGGGGTAATCTATTGGCAAGGCAATAGATTGAACCCAACCTAAGGTTGATAATTAAGTGAATGCCGCGAGGGGACTTAAATCAACTCAAAGAAAATCAAAGTTAAATTTCATTTTTAGATTTGTTTATTTAGATGGTTTGCGATGAGCTACACTGAGTAGGGGCCATGGAGGCCTAGACTTGACTCAGATTTACCAATCTAAAGGGAGTAGTCTACCAAACATAAGGTAGGACTATCCAACCAAAAGGGGTGCCTTTTGATTTGGAATGGTCAAGTCTTAAGAAGAAAGCGTGGGGACTCACATCTTATAGGAACAAGGAAGCACTAAGGTGATCGGTTGGTAAGGCAATAAATCGAACCCGACCTAGGGTTGACTATTGAGTGAATGCTGCTGGGGGGCTTAAATCAACTAAAGAATAGTCAAAGATAGGTTTCATTTTTAGATTTATTTTAGTTTTGATGGATTCTGTTGGTTTGCAATGAACTGCATTGAGTAGGAGCCATGGAGGCTATATTTCTCAATCAATCAAAGGAATCACCAGGTAGGACTATCAACCAAAGGGGTGCCTTTGGTTTGCAATGATTAAACCTTAAGAAGAAAGTGCGGGACTCACATCTAGAAAAAGAACCACGGTGATCAGCTTTGGGCCTGAACCCAACCTAAGGCTGACTATTGAGTGAATGCCGCTGGGTGGCTTAAATCAACTCAAGGATAGTCAAAGATTAATTTCATTTTTTTATATTTATTTTGATGGATTCCATTGGTTTGCGATGGATCAAGCAGGAAGAGCGATACTGACTATCTCATTCTTGAACCAAAGGGAGTAGCTTTCCGTCCGATGGGAGAACTATCCAACCAAAGGAGTGCCTTTCGGTTTGTAGTGATAAATTTGAGGGAAGAAAGCTCGGGGACTCACATCTTCCACTACAAAAGACCACTGGGGCAATCGGTTGCTTTGGGCAATAAATCAAACCCGACTTAGGGCTGATTATTGAATGAATGCCACTGGGGGACTTAAATCAACTCAAAAATAATCAAAGGTAGATTAATTTCATTTTTTAGATTATTTGTTTTAATTATGATGGGTCCCATTAGTTTGTGATGAAGAGTATGCCATGGAGGCCTAGACCTAACTTAGATTTATTAATTCAAAGGGAGTGTACCAACCAAAAGGTAGGACTATTCATCCAAAGGGGTGCCTATTGCAATGGTCAAGTCTTAAGAAGAAAGTGGGGACTCACATCTTCAAAATGATGGTTGGGGCAGATTGAACCCGATCTATTGAGTGAATGCAGGGACTTAAATCAACTCAAGGATAGTCAAGATAAATTTCATTTAGTTTTGTTTTGATTATGATGGATCCCATAAGTTTGTGATGACGCAGAGTAGAAGAAATGGGGACTGACCTAACTCAGTTACATCAAGGGGTAGCTTCCCGATGGGACTATCACTAAAGTGGTGCCTTTCAATTTTTAATGGTTAAGTTTTAAGAAGAAAGCATCGGGACTCATATTTTCTAGAAATAAGGGACCACTGGGGTGATCGGTTGCTTTGGGCAACAAATTGAACCTGACCTAGGGTGGACTATTGAGTGAATGCTGCTGGGGGACTTAAATCAGCTCAAGAATAGTCAAAGATTGATTTCATTTTAGGATTTTTGTTTTGATGGATTTCATTGGTTTGTGATGGTCAAACTAAGAAGGAGGTCATATTCTAGACTTGTCTCAAATTTACTAAAGAGGAGTAGCTTCCCTTGATGGGTATGAGACCAAAGGAGTGCCTTTGGTTTGCAATGATCAATTTAAGAGATGAAAGCTTGGAAACTCACATCTTCCACTACAAAAGATCACTGGGGTGATGTTTGCTTTGGAAATGAACCCGACTAGATGGTTTGATAGTCATGCTAGAAAGAATGTGTCATAGTCTTCATCTTCCAAAGCGAAATGGCGTAAAGATTCTGTGGCAAAATATATTGAACGACCTGGGGTGACTATAGTGAATATGGTGATTTATCTCAACTGTGTCTAATTCTATGAGTGAATATGGAGTGAATATGGAGTGAATATCGACCCAAAGACATATCTGTTGAACAAATTCTCCAACCATAGGGGTTCCTACTAGGAAAGGGGGACTCTCCAATCCAAAAAGTAACTCGGGTAAATGACTAGATCCAAATAGAATGCCTACAGGGGATGGGGCCGCTAAAGGGCTTAATCCAACACTTTGGAGAAGATGACATGGCTAGTCATATATCCAATAGGTACTCGGTGTCCAACTCGAGGAGAAAGTGCGAGGTCTCATATCTGCCAAGAGTGGTGTATTCACTAGGTGAGTCGCTATCAGTATAGTGAGTATCAACCAACCTAAGGTGCCCATCGATTTACAATAATTAGCCTAGGAAGAAAGCTCGGGGACTCACATCTTCTTATAGCGGAACTAATTGCTGGGATAGTCTATCTTTGGCTGACAGTTATCGACCTAGGGAAACTAAAGTGGGCCTCGGGACTTATCGACTCAAACAGTCAGAAGAAAGGAGACACTAGGGACTTATAATAAACTCAAATATACTCAACCTAGTTAGTGCATGATGGCTAGTTCAAAAAGAAAGTATGAGGACTCACTTCTTCTTAAGAAAAGTCAACATGAGGTAGCTTACTGGCTGGGTAGTGAAGCCTACGATACTAACAAGGCACTAGTTGGTTTGTAATGATCAAGTTAAGAAGAAAGCCCGGGGACTCACATCTTCTAAATAAGTGACCACTAGGGTGACATACTAGTGAGGTAGTATGTAGGCCCGACTTAGAGCAACTAATGAGTGAGTGCCACAGGGGGCTTGCTCCCACATCAAAATAGCCTGAGATAAAAGATTTATGTTTATTTTATGTATGTGTTAAATGAAATAGGACACCTCTTGGGTTCTCTCACACCTATCCTAAACACACTGGGGAGTTTGATGAGATGGTGTCATGGATGACAACCAGGGTTCCCACTAAGAAAGGATGGCGCTCGGGTTCTCTCACACATAACTTAGTTGTGCTAATCGAAATAGGATGCCTCTTGGGTTCTCTCACATCTATTCTAATAGCACTGGGAGATGTGTTTATGATGTGAAAGAGGCATATGATGCCAGGTGGGGACTCTCACACCATGAACACGCCACGCGGATTCATAAGACAAGCAAGAAATTCTTGAAGAGAAGATTTGATGAATGGAATCGATTTTGTTCTTTTATTAATGATTGCTTTCAAACATGATTTATTTCATGGGTAATATTTCTTTAGGTAGAGCACATTAATTGGAAGCATCAGGTGTTCCCTTTTACAATTAATAAGCTGATATGATCTTTTTTGGTAGGCCTTCTCTATGACATAGGGGCCTTCCCAAGTGGGTTCAAACTTGCCTCCCATCTTTCAATGGGAAATAATTGGTCTCCTTAGGAATAACATAAGATCTCCTACTTAGAAAGAGCTAAGGCGGACCACCTTGTTGTGAGCTTGAATCATTTTGGCTTTGTATAACTCAAGATTTTGGATTGTGTGACTCTCTTCAAACCGCTCTTATAACCGTAACTTTGCATTTTTCTCTATAGTGATTTTCTTACCTAATGCTATCCTTAGTGATAAGAGTTGTACTTCTAATGGTAGAACGACTTCAGACCCATACACTAAGGAAAATGGGGTAGATTAGGTTGGAGTCCATATGGTGCAGTAGGCCACAAGGCTTCAACCAACTGCTCATGCCACTATTATTTATTTTCATCAAGAGTTTTCTTCAATATCTGGATGAGGGTTTTATTGATTACTTCTGCTAAGCCATTTGCTCTGGGGTAGTAGATGGTGGAGTATCTCCAATCTATACTATGTATTCTGGTGAATCTGTTGATCTTTATGCTTTTGAATGCTGTACCATTATCAAATATAATTCCATCGAACCTATATCTGATATGGTTCACGAAAAATTGAAGCACATGTTGAGCGTGACCTCTCGGTGGGATGGCTTTCTGGAAAGTGGTGGCTAGAATGAACCGGTGACCTTGGAAGAAGGATGATCATCGAACCCACAATGTCGGTACTAACACTCAAATAGCCATGAGGAATGTAGGTGTAGAATGTTGGGTGGTTGGTGGAAAACAGTGTACATTGTTGGCATCTTTTGCTACATCCATGCGGTCTGATCATCAAGGCGGTATCCTAGTCTCTTGATCTTTGTCTTCATCTTGAAAGGGATGAGCTGAGACAATGTATGATTCATTCCATGGGCTTCGTGTTTGCCTAGATAATCACATTTGGTCAAAGGGCCATGGTAGTGCCATCAACAAGAGTGTAGGAGAGGCTCTCTATTTCACGATGGGCTTGTGACTTTTCTTAAGGTAGTTTGCCAATGTTCAAATAGTCTATGAACGGTTGCCTCCAATCAAGCTCCTCATCATTTTTGGCAATAGCAACCTCTCCTTCAAGAGAAAGTCTCTCAATGAGTTCAGCATCAGTAAGGGATAAGACATGTCTATTTTGGACCCTTGTTGGAATAGACTCATCTTCCGGACATGCTAATTCTTTAGCAAGTTTGGAGAAAGCATCTGCTATTGCATTCTCTGCTCGGAGAACCTTGTAGATGGTAACTTCAGGAATCTGGGCCAACAGCTTCATGGTATACTCATGGTAGTGACGAAGCTTAGGTTTGAGAATCTTGTAGGACCCGACGATCTGGTTGATAACTAACTGAGAATCCCTAAAGATATTGATGCTTTCGACACTGCTAGTGATGAGTAACTCTAGACCGATAATCAAAGCCTCATACTTAGCTTCATTGTTGGTGCAAGGGTTGGATAAATAGTATGAGAATCTCATCACATCATGCTCTGAAGTTAGAAGAACTATTCCTACCCCTGCCTTTCTTGGGAGAATAAATCGTGGTGCTTCACCATTGAGAAAAGAAGCAACACCATCAAAATACATCTTTCATCGGCGGTTGCTGGCCTCCCCTAAGTTCATAATTTGTTCATTGGGGAGATCATCATTAAGTGGAGAATAAGCAGGAAGTGGGTGTGATGCTAAGAAATCCACTAGTGCCTATCCTTTTACCATACGGAGGGGTATGAATGTGATATTAAACTGTAAGAGAGTCATGGACCAATGAGCCAAACATCTGGATAGCCTTGGCCTTATCATGAGGTACTACAGTGGATTTTTTTTTGAGATCAAGTTCACTTTATGAGAAAGCATATAGTGTCGTAGCTTTTGGGTAGCAAAGATCAAAGCTAGGCAATATTTCTCAATAGGTGGATAGTTTGCTTTAGCAAGGATCAAATGATGGCTGAGGTAGTAGAGAGCTCTCTCCTTCCCTTCATCATTCGCTTGGATCAACCGAGCATTGAGCAAGTCATCCAATGCCGGTGTAGAGGATGAGTGGCATCGGATGGTATGAGCTCAAAATAATCGATTGATGTCTTCAAATGAATGCTGACACTTTTCATCTCACTTGAACTTGGCATCCTTTTTGACAAGTGCTGAAAATGGCTTGCATCTCCCCGATAGGTTAGAGATAAAGTTTCTTAGATATGCCACCATCCTTGAAAGGATCCCATTTGAGTTAAACTCTTAGGAGGTGGCATTTCTAGATAGCTTTAATCTTTTTTAGATCTATTTCTATTCCCCGTTAAAGAATAGACCAAGAATTTCTCAAGTTACACCAAATGCACACTTGGGGATTCATTTTGAGGTTATATTGTCTTAACTGTTCGAAAACTACTCTCAAGTCAAAGAGGTGGTCTTCCTTTTCTTTGCTCTTGAATACTAGATCATCAACGTAGCACTCAACTTGATGATGGATGAGGTCATTGAAGATTTGAGTCATGACCTGTTGGTATGTAGCTCCAGCATTTTTAAGGCTGAAAAGCATGACCCTATAACAGAAGATTTTGATTGGGGTTCAAAAAGTAGTGTTTCTTTCATCTTCAAGAGACATCATGATTTGGTTATAGCTAGATGACCCATCCATGAAAGAGAAGACTGCATGAGATAAGACGATGTCCACCATTAATTCTGGTATAGGAAGAGGAAACTCATCCGCAGGACATGTCTTGTTCAAGTCCCTAAAATTGACGCAAATGCGAATTTGGCCATTCTTCTTCTTAACTGATGACACTGGCTAACCAGGTAAGATATTTTTCTTCCATGATGAAACTAGCATCGATTTTCTTGACTTATGACCTATTGTTCAATTTTTTCATGTGTCTAGGAGCTTTCTTTATCGTTGATTTATTGCTAGCTTATGGACATTGTTAGAGATAATGCATTTCTTCATAACTCCATGTGAAGCTCTTTAAACTCAAATAGCTAACTAAGTCATTGGTTTCTTCTTCATTGAATAAATTGATGTACATTCGGATTTTCTTCTATCTTGAGGTTAATTTCTTTGAGATTGTATATTGTTGAATGGATTTCTTCTTCAAATTCTAGAGGTACATCTTTGATTTGAAGATCATCTGGATCATCTGAGATTTCTAAACACACATTCCAATAAGAGTTGAGGTTGTGTAAAAAGAACCTCTCAAACTCCAAATGATTGGTAACAATAGCATGTCGTCATCATTATTTGGACCATTGTGCAAATCCTAGTCCCGCTCTTGATTGTGCTTCCCCCTCATATTGTTCCATAACTTTCAAAGTACTTGAGATCTGTATGAGGAACCAAACCTTTTTGTATAAGATTTTGAACACAAGGAAAGTAAAAATCAAGTGGTAATTCCATTAATTCTTTAAAAGTATCCTCCTTAAGTTCTACATCCACTTCAAGACTTGAGGATGATGATCCCAAAAAGAACCTCTTCTGCTTCATGTCACTGGAAGACTTAGGGGCTTCCTTAACTACTAAATCTTCAACTTTCTGAGATGTAAGTGAGGTTAAAGCTAAAGTTCCCAACTGCTGCCTAATAATTTCACATAAACTAGATTCGGATACTTTGCTTTACTTGGAGGCCTGGCCTTCATCTCTATCTGGATCAAAGTCACCTCCAATGGAACTGTTGAGAGGTTGGTGGTATACTAATCACATTAGACTTATCCTCCAATTTTGGATTCCAAGTAGTTGAATAGTAAGTACTTAGGAACATGACCTCATTGGTGACAGATTAATTCACCTCTAGAACTACCTCTTTATTCCTTGATTTCTTGGGTTTTGAAGGAGGTACATAGTAGAAATCTAGAAAAGTAAGTGGGGTGAGGGATTTGATGACCTTATCCATTGATAAAAGATGTATACTATAAGAAGAGCTAGTTGAAGTAGAGGAGTTCTATGTAGTGCAACTTCTATTAGGCTGGCTTGATTGGTGATTGTCTTAGCTATCCGCTTGCATAGCTGCTAATGCTGAGCTCCCCTTTTAAGTTATCGTGGACAACTTGCAAACCTTCATTAATGTTGGAGGTTCGAGCTGCCTCAGGAACTAGCAAAGAAAGTTTCTTGATTTCAGACACAATTTTATTAGAGGTTCAGGATAAGGAGATATCCCAACCTTCTTTGATTTTGAAAGGATCGCAGGTATCCCCAAGGATTACCATAATGGAACTGGATGGTTATTCCACAAGGTATTCCTTTGGGATAACTATGGCGCCTGTCTTGAAGCTATGTTCAAGCCTGTCCTTAAATGTAAAGCAATCCTCCAAAATATGACCTAGCATGTAGTGGTAGGGGCAAAAGTTAGGATCACTACTTTTGGCCACTTCCTCTGATCTTCTAGGCTCGGGTTGCTGAAAATTAGGCTTCTTTAAGAGGTTCTAAAAGATTTTCCTGATTACCTCCCTCTTAAATGAATATGGTTTATTTAGTTTATCTATAAGAGTAAGTGGGTTGTATTTGGCTGGGTATATTATGTACTGAATATATAAAGGAGGCGGTGGCCATGGAGGCGTTGTGCATGGTGGGATAGCTTAAGTGGTGGTAGAGGAGGTGGAAGTGATGGCGTGGAGCAGGTCTCTCGCTCTCTAGCCTTTCTTCCCTTGTTTGCTCTATGGCTTCTGCTCATAAGATTTCTGTGGCTTTGGCTTTGTTGATTGATCCAGAGAAGGCAACTGCTTGGCTTCTCCTTGTAAGCTAGCCACCTTGTTGATTAGCTTCTCAAAGGTTTTGATGGTAAAACCTTTGAGCATGAAGGAAACCGGGTCATGAATATTCTTCAATAGAATTTCATTGGCGTGCTGTTTAGATAGATGTGGCTCACATTTCATACTCAAATTGTGCCATCTGAGAATATAATCAATGAGGGACTCACCAGGGTGTTGTTGAGTCACAACGAGATCGCCTATAGTCACTCTTTTGCTAAGCTCCAGTAAATCTCTTAATGAAGAGTTACTCCAGTTTAGCAAAATTCTTCACTAAACTATTGGGAAGTTCAACATACCAATCGAAGGCTATGCCTACTAAGCTATTAACAAAAAGTTTGAAGAGTAAAGCATCATTGCCACCAATGTTGCAACAGTTGGGTCTGAAGTGCTCAATATGCTGCCTTGGGTTCCCACTACCATCAAAGCTCTTGAAAGAAGGTGGCACAAAACCCTTAGGATATTGGATTGCATCGAATTCCTCTAGGTAGGGTCTACCCTTTGGAAATGATGATCATCCTTGGGCTTGCACCAACGCTTCTCTCATCTGTAACTTGATCATGGTTTTGATGTCCTTTTCCTGTACGGAGGTATAATCCACTACCTTCTACAAGGCTGGTGCGCTACTCTCGGAGGTGAAATCTTGGATGGATCCAAGACATGTAATAACTCAGGCTGACCAGTCTCTGCTATAGTAGGATGCATTGTCGGGGCTTGGTTCTGGAGTGCCAAAACTGCTACTAGTAAGTCTTCAAGCCTCTTCCCCATCCTATATATTTGTTCATCCTTTTGCTTTAATTACTGAAGGAGGTGTTGGGTGAGTAGTGTGTCTTCATGCTCACCATAGCACTTTCCAAAGTTTTGATCATGAAGAAGGGAACCCCGTTCATGTGTACTCCCTGAATCTCTAATAGATCATCTTCATTAGGATCAAAACTAACCTTTTCATCCTCTAAATCAGACCAAGCAAATCCTAAGATCTCCTACTTTTCCACTAGATACTGAGCTACAATGTCATCTAGGGATCAGTCCAACTAAACAAGTACAAAAGATCAAGGCGATGGTAGGATCATCATGAACAAAATGACACCTCACTACTAAAGAGTTAATCTTGTGACTCACTAGGAAAGATGCTCACACTACTTAGATCGGATGGAGTGTTATTCTAGGAGGATTTATAGCCATGGGGATGACCTGTCTCCCCTCCCTCTATCTATCTACACATTCTTGGTGGTGGTGGTGATGAATGACTACTATACTGAGGTCACCATTTCTTCTTCATCTAACTAGGTAGGAAGGTGCAGGAGCTCAATGTCGACTTAGGGTGATATGTAGTCATAACGGATCATGGGGTTCTCTTCTCCCCGATGCAACCTTCATGGCCTTTCTTTGGAACAATGGATGATGGAACTATGAGATGGTGGGCAGGGTAGAAGCGGTGTGGTGGAGGCACCATCGAGTCTCTCCAAGGAGCTCCTCTCTATGGGTAGTACCAGTAAGATGCTATCAGTATGATCGATGCAGGTAGTGATCTTGAAAGTCGACAAGGGCTGAGGCTGTTGACTACTTGTTGTACCTCCGTTGCTCGGTAGTAATCATCGATATAGGCCTCCCTCTCCTATCGATCTGCTCCACACTATAGGGAATGCTTGAATGTAAATCAAATTGAGCCCCATTCTCTAATTGTAGGCTCCTACCCAGGCAAGAACTAATCTAAGGTGGCAGCGACCTCCTCTCTCATAGGCTGAAACTGGTAGAGGTGAAACTAAAATCCTAACATCCTCTCTATTTGAGAGAGAGAGGGTGGAACTTGTTTTGTGATCGAGGAAACCATCCTAGGAAACTCCTCTACTAGCAGGGAAACTTCCTCCAACTCCTGCTATCTTGGGTATGATACCACTTGATCATGCGTTCTTGTTTTGGCTGAGTCATAGGTCAAGCATATGGGAACTAGACCCAATCAAGGAGGAGACAATCCCCAGGATGGGAGCCTTCCCTTGGAGAGAGTGGGTGTTAGCCCGTACTAGGGCAATAAGGGGAACAACTAGGCGCATTGGCTCTATAACTGCTACTACTGTGGGAACTGCCATAACCTTCCTCTTTAGTGAGGGGATCTCTGAATCAGATGGTAACTCAACTTGAATGACTGGCTTCTGCCCGGTCACCATGCTCTCATTGTCGTGAGGTGGTCCCCACATGTGATCCTAGCCCCCAAGCCTCGCCAAAGTGGATGAGGTGAAATCAGAGGAGGTTGGCGCAATCCAAGGCTAAGTCCATCCCGAAAGGAAATGTAAAGACATACTTCTATGCTACCATTGAACCAACTAAACGACTAAAACGAAAGTTTGCTGTTGAAAAATAAGTTTGAATCATTTACTTTTTTGATTCTTGAATTTTGATTTAGAATTTGAATCCACACTCAACAACTTGAAAGTGTTAAGTGGGGCTCAAATGAATTTAGAAGAGAGATTTTTGAATTGATTGCAAAGGAGATTTTTGAATGTAGAATCCATTTTCGACAAATTTATGTATGTTGAAAATGGGTTCAAATATTTTTGGAGAGATTGATGCTTCCATAGGTTTACATTTGAATTTGATTTTTGAGTTTGAGGACCCTTTATTTAACAAATTTGAGTATGTTAAAGTAAAGGGTCAATTGATTTATTTGTGATTTTGGAATTTACTCACTTAGCAAATTTGGGTATGCTATGTGAGGTGTTTGAAAATAATTTTCTTCTTTTCATTTCCTGTTTGTAAATTATGTGTGAATTTGAGAATGGAATCCTTATTTAGCAAATTTGGGTATGCTAAATGAAGAATCCAAATGTGTTTTGATTTTGAAGATTTTTTTTAAAAAAAATAAGATTCTTAGCAAATTTAGGTATGCTAAGGAATTTCAATATATATATATATATTATTTATATTTATATATATAATATTTTGATTTTGATTTTGATTTTGAAAAGAGGATCTTCATAGCAAATTTGGGTGCTAATAAAGATCCAAATGTTGTTTTTTTATTTTTGATGAATTTTGAAAAGGATTCTTAGCAAATTTAGGTATGCTAAGAGATCCAAATGTATTTTATTTTATGATTTTGAAAAAAGGGAATTCTTTACTTAGCAAATTTAGGTATGCTAAATAAAAGAAATGCAAATGTGTTTTGATTATTTTTGATGAAAAGGGGATTCTTTACTTAGCAAATTTAGGTATGCTAAAGGATCCATGTGTGTTTTGTTTGATAAATTTTTTTTTGAAAAGAGGATTCTTAGCAAATTTAGGTATGCTAAGGAAATCCAAATATAATTTTTTTGATTTTTTGAAAGAGGATCTTCATATAACAAATTTGGGTATGCTAAATGAAAGATCCAAGTGTTGTTTATATATATATATATATATATATATATATATATATATATATTTTTGATTTTGATTTTGAAAGAGGATCTTTATTCAACAAATTTGGGTATGCTAAATGAAAGATCCAAATGTTGTTTCAATTTTAAAAAGTTATTCGTTAATTTTGATTTTTGTAAAGATGTTTGTTAATTTTATTTTTGAAAATGTGTTTGTTGATTTGTTTTTTGATAATGTGATTGTTGATTTTATTTTTTTGAATGAAATCTTCATTCAATAAATTGAATGAACATGTTCATTTGTGGTTTTGAAAAACATGTTTGTTGCTTTTAAATGAAATCTTGATTCAACAAATTGAATGAAGATGTTCATTTTTGCTTTTTGGAAAATATGATTGTTGCTTTTATTTTCTTGAAATGAAATCTTCATTCAACAAATTGAATGGAGATGTTCATTTATTTTTTTGGAAAATATGATTGTTGCTTTTTGGAAATGAAATCTTCATTCAACAAATTGAATGAAGATGTTCATTTGTGCTTTCAAAAATATGATTGTTGATTTAATTTTTGGAAAGATATTTGTCAATTTTCTTTTTAGGAAAGATGATTGTTCATTCTGTTTTGAAAATGAAATCTTCATTCAATAAATTGAATGAAGATGTTCATTTGAGCTTTTTGAAAATATGATTGTTGCTTTTATTTTTTGAAAGATGATTGTTGAATTTTATTTTTTTGAAAATCTGATTGTTGATTTTGTTTGAAAATGAAATCTTCATTCAATAAATTGAATGAAGATGTTCATTTTATTGCTTTTGAAATATGATTTTTGATTTTATTTTTGGAAAGATGATTGTTGAATTTTATTTAAAAAAGAAATCTTCATTCAACAAATTGGATGAAGATTTTCATTTGTGATTTTTGAAAATATGATTTTGGATTTTATTTTGAAATGATCCTACAAATAACAATCATGAAGATTATTAGATGAGGGTGATTTATGAAAATTTTTTGTGCAAACATTTTATTATGTGCATTTTGAAAAAGTGCTTTTTGGAAATTGATATTTTTGTAAAGGATTTATTTTTCTTTATTTTTGGAATGAACCTTTCCTTACCATAAAAATGGTAAGAAGGAAGTCTTTAGTTATTTATTTTTATTAAATTTTTATTTTCAGTTATTGGAGAACCCAATAGGAGTTTTAAGACCCACACGGAGTGAGGTCCTAAAACCTAAAGGATGTTGGCTAGCTTAGCTTAAGGATGAAATAAACTAAGTGCTAATAGAAAAGAAAGATAGTCTAGGATTCATATAAAATACAAACCCACTATCGATACTTAGAAACAGTGATCATTTACCAAAGATGGAGAGAGGAACATTCCCGAGTGTAAAAAATCATGGTGAAATTATTTTCAAATTCTTCATTTAATCTTTGAAAGAGATAAAAATAAATAAATGGAGAACCAAAAATATTCTCAAACACTTTCTTGTTGACACCATGATCAGATGTTCTTATTAGAGTGATTGGGTACATATTGAGGAATGATGTACTATCTCGAGAGATAAAAGTCAGCATCCTACAATGGACCTAATCACCTTAATAAGGACTCCTAAGGACTATGGGTCATCAGAATGTACCAGAGATTCTTCTCCTACTTTACATGGAAAAGTAAAGCAGGGTTTATTTTAAACCAGGTTTGTTAAGTTCCTATGGAGCCCCATAGTTAATTACATCCTAAGGAATATGATTTGTTAGAATACTCGATTAAGGAAAATGATCATTGTCTCCAAAGATTTTAAAATAGGACTATCAATGAATTTATTTTAGAAGATCAAGTGGGATTGATCAAGAGGAGGGAGTTATTATTGAAACCAAAGGAAGATGAGTAGGGGATTCTTATGATACTAGGAAGCCTAGTAAGCATCCCAAACTATCCTACGGTTGGGCTTTATATTTTTAAAATTGAGGGGATTTATTTGTTTGAGTTGAATTTTTATTAGAAATCTAAGGCTTATAATTCCATAACTCAAGATCATGGAAATGCTTAAGAGATATGGATTTATGCTTATAGCCTGCACAGGGAAGTAGCAACCTCTGAACCTAAATCTAGGGAGCCTTTGCGAGGGCCAAGGCTCGACCTAAATCTAAGGTGAGAATGGGTATTTGGTTTACCTCCACAAGAGAGGATAAACCACCTGATTGTTGTACTTACAACCACCTGGAGGTGGCGCCAACTAAATCCTCCTACAATTTTAAAAACATGTAGACAAGTCATATGCTTTTGTAAGATAGCTAGGCTGTTATTTTTTTTAGAAAGAGACTAAGTCCTTAAACACACTCCCTAAGAGACTAGATCATATAGGGCATGATTAATGAATTAAATCTAATGCAAATTTTTTTTTTATATATTTTTTAAATTTTTTGGACAATTCATTTGACACAGGCTTTAGGATTCATATGCCTAATGCATGAGAAATTAGATTATGTGCCAAAATCAGCAAGAAAGGAGGTGTGTTCCATCATGGATTTCAAAGGTCAAGCCAAGTTCTCTGGAAAGGTTGAAGCCCTGCATAACAAGAGTGAAACAAGATGGTTTTTTTGCATGATGTGAAAACAAACAACATCTACTAAGGGTTTGCTAAATATTTTATCTTGCTTTATAACCTAGGCTTTAAATGAGGTTATGAATTATTTTAATTTTGAGTCTATTAGTTGGATAAAAAATTTATTTTCCTAAGAGCCTAATCACATCTAGAACATACATCAAAGTAAGGAAGAAACTAGGAAAATATGTCATCTTAATGCACAAGCTAAACAAACATCAAATAATTTATAAAGCTAGCACAAAAGAGTAAGAGGCCTTCTATGGTCGGGCTCCATTGCACAAACCTAAAAACAAATTGGGTAGCTGAGTTATACCCTTATACAACTCAGATTACAAATAAATTAATTACAATCAAGAAGGAATTCATGTTATGGGGTCTTCATTCTTTATTTTTCATTTCTTCTTTCTTCTTTTGATTGGTTGGAATGTGGTTCCTCCAAAGGCTTCACATGGTACATAAGACATAGTCTTATGACCAATGTTCATCTTAACCCCCCATAATAATCATTCCAAATCCTAATTCCAAAATTACATGAAAACAGGAAGAAGTAAATCTAACTAAAACCTGCAAAATAGAGATTAACTAAACAAACCACACAATCCCAAGCATGTATAAAAATAAATTGGACTTAGCACCCTACACATGGATAACCAAGTCCACTTGGCCTATTTTGGATCATTCTTAGGGGTATGAGCAATTTTCACAACAAAAGCATTTATATTTTTATTACATCACCCCTTAAGACATCCCTAGATAATGATTAGACTAAGATCAACCTACCATTCAGTCTGCACACATAGACCCTAACATCTAGATTAAAATATCACATACAAAACAAAATCAAGCATCAAACCATGCACTACCCTAACATAGGACTAGAAATGATGAATTATCCTAGTGTGTGTGCCATTTAAGGTTTGTGTGGTATGTCTTAGCTAGGCTTTAAGGTTAGAGTTTTCTAAGTATGAAGGGTTCAACTTAGAGGGTGGTTTAATTTAAGTGGTTTAGTTAGTTAAGTTTATTTTTTTTGATTTAATTTGGTTTGAATGAACTTAATTACTAAGTGTTGTGAAGAGAGGGAAAGAGAAGAGGACTTCTCTTTCCTCCCTACCTTAAGTAATTTCTAAAGTAGATTCATTAATGATTTTTATTTTAGTGAATATTTTATTATGTGTTTTAATTAATCATAAGTTTATATTTTTCCTAAACAAACCTATTAAAAGAGAAAGATATTTTATGATTAAGTAAAGTAAATTACTATCACAAAACACACAATATTTTATTTCTTTCCAACATGTGTAACATGCATATGGATGAATCCTAAGCATATCTATACATGCAAATGGAAATATTAGCACACTTTAATGATGAATGCTAAGGGATGTCTGTCTAAGAAAACTTTGGAATGTTTCATGTATCCATGTTTTTGTTAAGTAGAAAAGAGAGATTCTTTTATCCATTATTCATATGCACATTTACATGTATGAAAGACATAAGTGAGTATGACACAATTATTTTTTTACACCAGTGTAAGGTACAAGACCTATGGGGGCCACTTAAAGCCTCACAACCCCAGGATGTCTAGACTAATATATCACTTTTCTTAAATACATGTGCATGTACAAAAAGAAATGAATGGAAAAAGAGTCAAGCAAAAAAGTTTAAGTTTGTTTGTTTGATTTAGTTATGCAATTTACATGTGTAAATGTCAAGGTCCCTCTTAAAGGATAACATAGGAATGAATAGAAATGGATTTAAGCAAGTGTTGTGTTCTTTTCAAATGAACTATACACTTTGCAAATCCTATTCAAAACTATGTTAAAAGAGAAGAGAAGGAAAAGTCACATAATGCACATCTTACATTATACTCACATGCAAGCTCATAAGTAATTATAAGTGGAATACCTTTCATTTGTAGTGTTTGATTTATAAGTTTTGAAAATAATTTTGAATTTAGTAGTGATAGTAGCCTTTCATATTCTTACTTTAGCCAAAACATGCAATTTGACATAAAGGAAACATTTCATTTTAATTTGATTTTTCAAAAGACATGAATGCATGATTTTCATATGACATACACATTTAGCATGTTAAGAAAGAAATGAAGTGATGTAAGCATGTAATTTCATTCACCTTAATTAATTCCTAAAGACAATCCTATGGAGTAAGATCATTTAAAGTGAATCAAATTGTTTAAAGAAATTTTTAGTTTTGTTTTGAGCTTGATTTGAATTTAGAAAATGTGAGAACGTTTGCTGGTTCTAATCCATATCCCACATGTGTGTGTTATTTTAGTTTAATTTTAAAACTATTAGATTAGTTTATGTTTTGTTTAGGTTAAGGTGTAAATTAAGTTCATTAATTACCCTTACTTACCTCCTCATAATTATTCAAACAATTGTGAGCCAACATATGACATGCAACTACATTGAATTTAAATCAACAATGCACCCTAAGAAAGAAAGGTCCTAATGCAAATGGCTCACTGATTAATTAAGCTAAAGTGTTTAATTTTATACTTTCATAACCCTTCCACACACATGTAGGTTGGATTTTGATTTTCTTAAGCTTACTTAGGTTATTGAACACCTAAGTATCTACAAAGGATTGATTAAGTTCAAATTGATTTTAAAATTTGATTAAGTAATTAAGAAGGTTATTAGTGGATTAACCCTTAATTAAGTTGGATTAAGGAAGAAAGGGGTTTAGGGAATAGATAAAGAAAACATCCCAAAATTATTCCATAAACCTCCATCCTTAAAATAATATTTAATTATCTTAATTAAATGATTAAGCAACTATTCACATTCTTAATTATATTAAGAGAGTTATTAGGGATTCATTAATGATTTATCTAATTAACCCATTAATAAATTCCAAGAAAATTAGGAAGAGGTCATCCCCAAAACATGCCTAAGAAGTTTGGAATTAATTAATGAAGCCATTGAGTAATTATGGTTATTAAGTTTTAAATAAATTCAAATTAAGGAATATCTATTCAAAATCAATCAAAATTAATTTTATATTATTCTCCCTTTGATTATCTTTAAAATGAGACCTCATTCATATTTTTCTAATTTTTTTACATTTAGTTATGTATTTTTGAAGTTTTAGTGATTAATACATCATTAAATCCTTAATTATGTAACTAATCCTATTGGCACCATGTGGACCATTGATGCGTGCTTTCCACATGTGTGTGTGGCGTTGGTTATTCAAGTTATCAAATGTCATTAGATGGTGCTTTGCTTTCCCTTGATTTTCCAATCAAAGATCAAATGGTCAAGATCAATCCTATGGTATCAAAGGGATTAATCATGGGATCTAACATAGATTAATCAGGACTGTCCATCCAAAACATGCGGGATGGACGGTCCATGATTCACCCCTACCCATGCTTGCGGGAGACGGCGACTGTCCATCCCTTAGGGCTTGATCTGAGTTCAGTTGAGCTCAAATTGAGCTAAGATCAAACCCACACCATTAAGAAGTAAGAAGAAGAAGATCCAATGGCCAATTTCTCTTAGGATGAATGTTCCCTTCACAAAGGACCAAAGAAAATCTAGCATAAGCTCGATTTTGATTCATACCTCACCGAAGGCTATCACTGGTGCTCCCAACTATCAAGGTAGCTTCATCCAGTGGAGATGAAGCCCTGTTGATGGTTTAAAGGATTGAGGTCAAGTGGATCCTCCTATTGGCCAAACTCCTCTTCAAGTGCTTACAACTTTGGTCTAGCTCCCCCTTCCCGTGCTTTGGAAGCTTAGAAATTGACTTGGGTGCACTCACTTGATGCCTTGAAGGTGCTTGCAAGAGGAATTGAGCTATGGTGGTGAATTGAGCAAAGTGAAAGTTCCAATGAGCTCCCCTATTTTGGCTTTGAAGAAATATGAAAATGGAGAATTGGAAATAGCTTGAGGAAGCTTGGAGGAACTTGGAGAAGGTTGCTCTGAGTTCCTAAAGCTCAATCGAGTGTGAGTGATAGAAAATGAAGTGAAATTATGGTATATATCCTCCTACAAGGATCAGATGGCTATGCTTCTCCTTTCCATTTTGATCAAATTGATCAGATTGATTGAGTTTGTTAGGTCATTTTGGATGCCATGTGATTCATTTTGGCAGAGTGAGGGAGTGGAGGAGTTTCCATGTGTTAAATGAGGTGTGGGAGGTGATCCCATGTGCTCATTTTGAGTGGGGTGGCTGGTTTTGGCCTTGGGTTGGGTTTGGCTGACCGAAACCCATTGGGTCATGTGCACCACCTCCATTAGTGTCATTTGGTCCACTAAGAGGGTGCCAAGTGGCCATGAAAAGGATATGACCAAATTCTGAGTGGAATTGGCCATAGGTTTGCCTTGACCTAGGGGTAAAATGGTTATTTAGCTTTTATTTCAATTTGGGCAGATTTGGAATAGTTTGAAATTGGGTTGGTCCAAATTTCAATGAATTTGGAGTTAATTTGATATCATTTGGCTCATTTTGACCCATTTAGGTCAAAATGGGTCAACTTGGGTCAAGTTGACTAATTGGTCAAATTGGGTCAAACTAAGGGTTGAATCAAGTTCGTATGACCATTTGAAATGTTTTGGTATCATTAGTTTGGTTCAATTTAATTTATAGTTGGTTTTGGTTCATTTGATTTCACTTAGGTAAAATGGGTCAAGTTAACTAATTTAACTCATTTGACCCAATTGGGTTATGTCATGGGTTGGTTTAGGTTTGGTTGGTCATTTGACCAATTTAACCCATTTGACCCACTTATATTTGGATTTATGATTGAAGGATTTATTGAATCATGAAGAAAAATCAAGGGTTTGGCCTGATTTGAATTTGATTTGATCAAGTTCAGGAATTTGACTTGAAAGAGTTTAGGTTGGATTTTAATTTGATTTGGATTTGAGTTTTGAATTTGTTTTGGGTATTTCAATTTATATTTCATTTATATTTGTGAATATAAATAAAAATATAAATGGGTTATGAAAAAATCTTTTGAATTTGAGGTGATTTGGATTTGATTTGAGTTAAGTCCATAAAAAGGAATCAAAGTGACTTACGAAGGATTTTTTGAATTTGGAATTCAATCATGAATTTCAATCATTTGGAATTAATTCATGATTTGAGAAAATTTATTGGAATTGATTTAAGATTTGAGAAAATCAATTGGAATTGAGATATGAGATTTGATTTGGTTTGAGTTTGAAGTTGATTTGAATTAGAGAAAATCAATTAAGTTGGAATTAATTTGAGTTTGAAGTTGGTTTAAATTTGAAGTGTCTCTACTCATGTCAAAGACATAAGAGAGTGAAGGGGGGATCCACTAGGGATAGAGTATGTGAACCTTCCACTAGGGAAATAGGTTCAAGTCATCCGCAAGGAGATGAGAGGTTTGATTTGAGTTGAGTCTCACTAGGGAGAAATTAATTTGATTTGTTGATTTAGAATTTGGTGCTCCACTAGGGATAGTAAAGTGAACTCTCCACCAGGGAGCAAGTTCAAGTCATCCACTAGGGAGAGAGGTTGTGAAATCTCTAGGGATTAGATTTTGGGATCTGGGAAGCGGAAAGATTTGCATCTCCAGGAGAAATAGATGATTTGATTGATTGTTTGATTGTTTAGTTATTTTGATTATTTTTGTTTCAATGACTCCAGGGAGGAGGGTTTAGTTTTGTTTCAAATTTTAATTTTGGATTTTGAGATGGACCTTGGTTTGCAATGGATGATTGAGTAGTATTACTAGGCCTAACTTAGATTTATCAATCCAAAGGGGTAGTCTACTAAACACATAGTAGGACTAGCCAACCAAAGGGTGCCTTTCAGTTTGCAATGGTCAATTCAAGGAAGAAAGCATGAGGACTCACATCTTCCACTACAAAAGACTACTGGAGTGATAGGTTGCTTTAGGCAACAAATTGAACCTGACCTAGGGCTGACTATTGAGTGAATGTCATTGGGGGACTTAAATCAGCTCAAAGATAGTCAAGAATAATTTCATTTTTTAGTTGTTTTCGATGGATTCCATTGGTTTGCATTGGACTGCATTGAGTAGGGGCCAAAGTCCTTGGTATAACACAGATTTACCAATCCAATGGGAGTAGTCTATAACCATATAGTAGGACTATCCAAACAAAAAGATTGTTTTTCGGTTTGTAATAGTCAAGTTTATGAAGAAAGTGCGGGGACTCGCATCTTCTAAAATAAGAAACCACTAGGGTGATAGTTGCTTGTGCAACAAATTGAACCCGACCTAGGGCTAACTATTGAGTGAATGCTACCGGGGGATTTAAATCAGCTCAAAGATAGTGAAGATTAATTTTATTTTGTAATTTGTTATTTTTTATGGATTTCATTGGTTTGCGATGGATCACACTAAGAAGAGCTTACATGAATTAAAGGGAATAGCTTCTAGGGGAGAACTATCCAACCAATAAGTTCCAAGAAAATCATGGGAGGCAGGTCATCCCACTAATCAATCTCAGAAAATTTGGAATTAATTACTAAACTAATTTGGGAGTAATTAACTTAATTAGATTTCTAATTATACCTAGTTTGAGTGAAAATTAATGAATTTTACTTTTATATAATTCTCCTTTGAATTATCTTTAAAATGAGTGTTTATTTGTATTTTTTGGATTTTTCTACAATTAGTTATGAATTTTGGAAGTTTCACCATTAAAATGTATTAATTAAGCTTAATTAAACCCTAATCCCGTCGGGCCACATGGCGGTTGACGCGACGCACTTTCTATGTGAAGCGATGGGATAGGTTATTTAAGTTGTCACATCCATTTGGGTTAGGTGACACTTTCTCTGGTATCTCAGATCAAACGATCGAGATTAATTCTATGGTTTAGGCTTAGAATCACAATGGATCTAGCATGATCTGATCACAACCTTTCATTCCAATCATGCAGAATGGATGGTGTATGATCTGTCTCTTCCTAAGAGATGATAAATAATTGTCGTCCATCAATCGTCGCTTGATCCTAGCTCACCTGAGCTCAAATGGAGCTCAAATTCATCCTAATGCATGAGAAAATTAGTTATGGGCCAAAATTAGAAGGAAGGAGGTGTGTTTCTACCATGAATTTCAAAGGTCAAGCTATTTTCTCTAGTAAAGGTGAAAGCCCTCCATTGGCAAGAATGAGACAATATAATTTATGCATGATATGAGACATACAACATCCAGCTAAGGGGTTGCTAAATCTTTTATTATCTTGATTTATGTCCTAGGCTTTAGGTGAGGTTATGAGTTTTTTTAGTTTGATTTTGAATTGATTAATTAGATAGATAATTTATCTTTTCCTAAGAGCCTAATCGCATCCGAGCCATTCAACAACCATCGGACATTAAGAAACTAGGAAAATCATGCCATCCTAATTGCGCAATCATAAACATAACATCAACCAATTTATAAAATTAGTGTACAAGAATAAGAGGCTGATATGATTGGATACCACCGTACAACCCAAAAAGAAATGTAGCTGAGCTCTACCCTTATACAACTCGAATTACAAATGAATATTTACAATTAAAAGGAATTCATGTTATGGGAGTCTTCATTCTTCATTCTTCATTCTTCATTCTTCATTTTGATTTGCTTCTTTTCCCTCTTCCTTTTGGCTTGATTGGGATATGGTTTGCAAGGCATCACATGGTACATAAGACTTGGTATTATAACCAATGTTCATCCAAATCCCCATAACATTCATTTCAAATCTTAATTGCAAAATTTACATCAAAATGGGAAAGGTAAATCTAAATAAACTTGCAAAATAAAAGTTAACTAAACATACCACATAACCCAAGCAGTTATATGAATAATTTAGACTTAGCAGCCCACACATGGGTAACCAAGTCCATCTATCTTTATTTGGATTATGCTTAGGGGTAGAAGCAAGCTACATTATAATAAGCATTTTTATATTTTTATTACAGTGCTCCTTAAGCACAACCCCTGCAGAAAATATGATTAGGCTAAGATCGCCCTATCATCTAGTCTACGCACATACACTCTAACATCCAGTCTAAAATAATACATCACAAAACAAAACATTCTTCAAACCATGCACTGCCCTAACCTAAAGCTAGAAATGGTGACTTAGTATAATGTGTGTGCCATTTAAGGCTTGTGTGGCATGTCTTAACTAGGCTTTAAAGTTGTTATTTTCTAAATGTGAAAAATTCAATTTAGATGGTGGTTCCATTTCAAGTGTGATTTAGTTGATTTCTTAATTTTAAATGGTAACTTGATTTGGTTTTAATGAACCTACACTTAGTTACTAAATATTGTAAAGAGAAGAAAATGAGAGCTCCCTTTCTTCCCTACCTTAAAACATTTCTAAAGTAGATTGATTGATTAATTTCCTTTAGTGAATGGTTTATTATGTGTTTTAACTAGTCCTAAGTTTGGGTTCTCTTTAAATAGTCCTATTTAATAAGATAGGCATCTTAGGATTAGTTAGGGTGGATTACTACCATATAACACACACCCATTTATTTATTTCCATCATGTATACCAAGAATATGAATAATCCTAAGCATAGCTATTCATGCGATGCAAATCTTGGAACACTTTGATGATGAATGCAAAAAGATGTGATTTAAAAATTTGGATATTCTATTTGTTAATTGGATCATTAATGCATGTCTTTATTATGTAGAAAAGAGGGAATTTTCATCCATTAGCTAAATGCACATCCACATGTATATAAGTTATAAGTGAGTACGGTGCCATTATTTTATACACTAGGGGCATAAGGTACAAGACCTTACTTAAAGCTTCTGGGATGTAGACTAATATACCACTTTTCTTAGATACATGTAGACGTACAATAAGAATAAAATGGATAAAGAATCATGCAAGAAATTATGTTTGATTTGGTTGTATGATTTACATGTGATATGAAGATCTTTCCTAAGTCTTAATATAGAGATGCATAAGAGTAGATTTAGGCAAGTGTTGTGTTCTTTTCAAATGAACTATACACTTGCAAATCTATGTGAATCCATATTAAAAAAGGAAAGAGAGAATAATACACATCATATAATCACATGCAAGATTATTAATATTTATAACTAGCATCACTTCATTCATATTTGATTTATAGGTTTTGAAAATAATTTATAGTTTTAATAGTGATAATAGCCATATATTCTTAATTTTAGCCAACACATATAATTTGACATTAAAGGAAACATTTTATTTGATTAATTTTAAAAGAGATGAATGCATGATTTTATATGGCAAGCTATATTTAGCATGATTGGATAGAAATAAAGGGATGTAAGCATATGACTTCAATCACTAATTAATTCCTAAGGATAATCATATAAAATAAGGTCATTTAAAATGAATCAAAATTTCATAAGAAGATTTTATTTTTGAATTTGATTTGACTTAGGAAATATGAGAAGGTTTTTAGTCCTAACCCATTCCCCATGTGTGAATTGGTTTAGTTTAATGTGAGCAATTAGGTTGATTTTATATTTTGATTAGGTTAAGGTATGAATTAAATCCATAAATTATTTCTTACCTATACCACTTTAAAATAATTATCCAACTATGAACCAACATATGTTATGCAACCGCATGGAAATTAAATCAACAATGCACCTAAGAAATGAAGGGGCCTAATGCAACAGCTCATAATTATTGATTAATTAAGCTAAAGGGTTTAATTAAGTACTTTCATAACCATACACATGTAGTTTGATTATAATTTCCTTTGGAATTCTCTTAGGTTATTGAACACTAAGAATCTACCCATAAATTGAATGATTGAATTTTGGAATGATTTGGTTTTGAGTTTGATTAATATTATTTAATAAGGTGATAAAGCCATTAATTAATTACAAATTGATTAAGTGTTTATCCAAATGAAATAAACTTAGGGGAAAGATTGGAAAAGAGGTTCTCATCTCATTCCCTATGTCCATTCAATGTTTCATAATGATTAACAAGTTTAATTAATGAATTAAATAGTATTTAACTTGTTAATTAATCATTTAATTAATTAAGAAAGTGATTAAGAATGAGAGAAGCAATTCTCCTAATTAATCAAACACTAAATTCTAATAAAATCATGGGAGGTAGAGGTCATCCCACTAATCAATCTCAAAAAATTTTAAATTAATTGCTAGAGTAATTAGGGAGAAATTAGCTTTATTACATTTCCAATATAATCCAAATTGAGTAAAAATTATTTTTCAAAATTAATTGATTTTAATTTTATATTATTCTCCTCTAAATTATCTTTAAAATGAGTGTTTATTTGTATTTTGTTTAGATTTTTCTATAATTAGTTATGAATTTATAAGTTTCACCATTAAAATTAGATTAATTAAGACTAATTAAAACCCTAATCTTATGCCACGTGGCTGATGCGCGTTGTGGGCTTTCAACTTGGCGTGATGGGATAGGTTATTTAAGTTATCACATCCATCTTAGTCGGTTGGCGGCGGGCACTTTTCTCTGGCGTTAGATAGATGGATTAATCCGGTTTAGGCTTAGAATCATAGTGTATCTATCATGCTCATTACAACGCTCATTTCAATCATGTGGAAGGGGCGATGTGTCTCCTCAGTGGTGAGAGATGGATCATCATCAATCGTCGCTGAGCTCACCCAAGCTTGAATGGAGCTCAAATTCATCCCACACCTTCGAGGAAGCACAAGAAACATATTTAATGGTGGAGATCACATGACTTGACAATTTCCTTCACAAAATTTTCTATAGCTATGGTTTCAATGGCATACCTCATCGGAGGCTATCACTAGCACTTCCAATAGAGGAGGTAGCTTCGTCTAGTAGAGACCAACCCCTGTTGAATGAATCTGGTCTTGATTTGAAGTGGTTTGCTCGGTTGACCAAGCTCCTCTTCAATGGTGATAAGCCTTGATCGAAGTGGTGCTTCCCATGGCTTGGAGACTTGGGAAATGATTCAATTGAGCTTGCCTTAGTCCAAGGATGGTGTATGCAAGGTTAATTTAATTTTGGTTGATAATTGAATGAGTTTGATTTGGAATTGATCTCCCCCATTTCATCTTTGAGTAAAACCAAAAATGGGAAATGGGGGAGCTCGAGAATGGCTTGGAAAAGCTTAGGGAGGCTTCGATTCAACCACTCAAACTTTGATGAATGGATTGCTTGTGGTTTGAGTGAGAATGAGGGGGAGTATTTCTCCCCCTCCTTGGATCAGAAGGTGAGAGGCTATTTTGCCAATTTTTCCATTTTGGCTTAATGGCTTTGATTGGATGCATGGTTTGAGCTCTGAAACATCCCACATGTGTTGTTTTGGGTAGTGGAGTGAGGAAGAGTGGATGCCCATGTGAGTGGTGAGTGTATTTGGTGATCTAAGTGTTTAAATGTGATTGTGGAGGTCAGTTTGGCCTTGCCTTGGGTCATGGCCGACCCAAGCTCATTGGGTCATGTTCACCACCATCCTTGGTTCCCATGTGGACCAATAGAAGGATGCTAAGTGGTCTTGAGAAAGAAATATCTAAATTCCATGTGAATTTGGTCATAGGATGCCCTTTGACCTAAGGAAAAGTGATCATTTGGCTATGAATTTGATTTAGGCAGATTTGACATAATTTTAAAATGGCTTGGGCCAAATTTCAAGTGATTTTGAGTTCATTTGATTTGATTTAGCGCAATTTGACCATTTAAGTCAAGTTTGGTCAAATTGAGTTAGGTTGACCAATTGGTGAAATTATCTCAAACCATGGGTTAGGTCAAATTCAAATGATCATTCGGAGCCTATGGGTACCATTGGTTTGGCTCAATTTGTCTTAGATTTGGTTTTGGCTCATTTAGGTTCATTTGGTCAAATGGGTCAAGTTGACCAATTTGATCCATTTGACCCAATTGAGTTAGGTTGGATCTAATTGGTCAATTAAAGATTTGGTCAAGTTCAATAATCAATTTGGAATGAATTTGACCCATTAGTTGCAATCAATTTGCCTTAGATCAAGATTTGACCCATTTTAACTTTTAGGTCAATTTGGGTCAACTTAGGTCAAGTGGCCAATTAGGCTTGGTTTGGCTTAAGTGAGGGCTTGGTCATGTTCAATCATTGATTAGGGATTGGGTTAGATCAATGGTTTCAATCAATTTGGCTCATAATGAATTTTGGCTTGTTTAGGTTTCTTTTGGGCTAAGTGTTGACTTGGTCAAGGCTAGGTTTGACTTGATTTGACCTAATTTGAGTAATAGATCATTCTAGGATGATTGTTGATCACAATGTGAGGTTTGGATGGCTTAGTTTAATCTAATTTGGGTTAGATTAGCACTTAGCTCAAAAAAAGTCTTTTAGGTCACTTTAGGTCAAGTGAGCCTAAATGGGTCAATTAACTTGATCAAGGCTTGATTTAAGTTTGGTTAAACTCACATATGGACTTATGATGAAAATATAAATCCAATTGCAAGTGGTTTGGAGTCAAATGGATTTTGGTTTATTTGATAATTTTAAGTCAAAATAATGAACATGGATTTGGATGATTTGGAATTTGAAATTCGGATTTAAATTATGTTTGAATTTGAGTTGGTTTGTAAAGAAGGAAGAATCATAAACACCTAAGGTTTGAATTTATTCCTATGGTTAATTTTGGCTAGGGTTGGGTTAAGTGTTCAAAATTACTAGAATGTCTTAAGGAGAATTTTATTAATTTGAGGAGTGAATGCCAAGATTCAGAAGTTGAGAGCTCACTACAAGTGAGGTCAACAAAATCTCAAGAAATAGGGGAGGTAGAGGTCATCCCCATAAACCATTCTAAAAGTTTGAAGTTAATTGGATAATTGGTAGAGAGTGGTAACTAAATTTTTAATTAAAATGCATAAATTACTATTTAAATTAATTAATAATAATTTTAATAGATTCCCCTTTAAAATACCTTTTAAATGAGCTCTCATTTGTATTTTTTTGATTTTCTATAATTAGATATGAATTTTGGAAGTTGTAGCATTAAAAATAAATTAATTAACCTAATTAATTCTAATCCCATCGGTGCCATTGGCATAATAAGATTAGCTATTTAAGTTGTCACGTTGAAAGCTAACGTGGACGATGGGAATGGTTTTCGTGGATTGTTAGATCTAAAATTGGATGGCCATGATTAAACACGTGGTTTAAGGGGTTTAGCATGATGATCAGGATTCTATTAGATCCATTAGAATGGATGATCCGATTTCCTCAAATTAATTGAGCAAATGAACACATCCAACGATGGAGATTATGATGCAAGTTTCCTTCATAAGGACCAACCTATTTTAAGCTAAGGATTGATTTTAATGGCATACCTTAGCTTGTGACCGGTATAATGGGAGAAGCTTCATTTGGTAGAAATGAAGCCCAGTTGAGCCGCACGAGCTTTGATTTGAAGTGGTTTGCTCGGAAGACCATCCACACATAAGCAATACCATCGAACACCACCCTCACCGGAGATGTTTAGCGGGAAAATTCATCTCGTCCAAGGATGGTGTGTGCAAGTTAATTGCACTTTGGTGGAGGTTTGAGCAAATGGAAATCAGGTGGCCTCCTTTGTTTTCCAGAAGAAGGATTTACTGCTCAGAAATGCAAGGGGAAGCTCTCGGATCTCTCTTATTGGTTGTTAGGGTTTAATCGAGTGTGAGTGTGTGTTTGACGAGAATGAGGGGGGGGACCTCTTCCTTTGGATGGTGATGATGGTTACAACTTTTTGATTAAATGGTTACCATGAAGAGCTTAGTTTGGGCAGAGAATCACACCACTTGGCCTCACATGAGCGGAGGAAGGGTGGGAAGTGGCTGCGATGGGAGTAGTGAGTGTCCTTGGTGGTTTGAAATGCTCCAATAGGAATGGGGAGGTGATTTCACCTCCCCATGAGTCATAACCTAACCTTGGGAGTCGGTCGCAGTCCTTGGAGCTTAAGTGGACCTATGAATGGATGTCAAGTGGCCAAGGAGAGGAAATGACCAAAGATGCAAGTGTCTTATCTCGTCGGATGCCCTAGACCTAAGGGCAAAGTTGTCATTTAACTATGGTTTGATTTGGGCAGATTTGAAATGGGTCAAAAGTGGGTTAACCAAATTTCAAGTGAGTTGGAGTTCATTTGGTTCGATTTGGCTTGATTTGATCTATTTAGGTCAAATTGGGTTAGGTTGGGTCAAGTTGACCAATTGGTCAAATTGGGTCAAACCAAGTGTTCGGTCAAGTTTGCATGACCAATTGGAGTGTATTGGTGTCATTGGTTTGGTTTAATTTGCTTTGGATTTGATTATGACTCATTTGAGTTCATATAGGTCAAATGGGTCAAGTTGACCAATTTGATCAATTGACCAAATTAAATTAGTTAGGTGTTGTGTCAGGTTCAATTGGCTAATTAAAAATGATTGTAGTCTTCGGTTTGAACCAATTTGGATTTAATTTGGATTTTGACTATTTTGATCCTTTAGGATAGTTTGGGCTAGGTTAGGTTAGGTTGACCAATTGGTCAAATTGGGCTTAATTTTAGCTTTGTTTAAGTTTAATAATCAATTTAGAATGAACTTGAGCTATTAGTTGCAATCAATTTAGTTTTTGGTGCAATTTGGCTAATTTAAGTTTCATTTGGGATAAAGGTTGACTTGGTCAAAGGACTAGGTTGACTTGGTTTGACCCAATTCAAGATAATTGATTAATCTAGGATGATTGTTGATCATGATATGAGAGGTTTGGATGGGCTTAGTTGATCTCAGTTTGGGTTTAAGTTAAAAGGTCTTTTAGGTCACTTTTGGTCAAGTGGACCTAAATAAGTCAATTGGCTTGATCATGGTTTGATTCAAGTTTAGTTGTATTGATAAATGTGTTTGAGTTGAAATATAAATCCAATTGCAAATGGTTTGAAGCCATATGGATTTTGGTTCATATGATAGTTTTAAGTCAAAAAGTGATAACTTGGGTTTGACTTGAGTTGACTTGGATTTGGTTTGATAATTATAGTTTATATTTATATTTGGAACAATGATTGAATCATGAAGAAATCTATGAATTTTGAATTGATTTTGATATCATTTAGCAAAGTTCAAGAAATTGGCTAAAAAGGCTAAAATTAGCAATTTTATTTGATTTGGGTTTGATTTTGGCTATTTGGATTTATATTTCATTTATATTTGGGAATATAAATGAAAATATAAATGGTTCATGAGAAAATCACTTGAGTTTGGAGTGATTTGGAGGCAAATTTGACCAAGCTTATGGGTGTAGGTCAAAAGGATTAAGAAAGGAAACCTATTTAGTTTGATTTGATTTTGGTCATAGGAGGGTGGAATTAATTTATATTTATGAACATAAATAAAGAAATCATTGATTTATAAAGAAATCAATTGAGTTTGGGATAGTTTGGATTGAAATTTGACTAAGCTTATGAGAGTGGTTCATATGACTTTGGAGGGTCTTGGATTTAATTTGAGATTGATTTGTTTGGTTTAGAATTAATTTAATATTTGATTTGGGATTGAGAAGGTCAATTGAGTTGGGGTTGATTTTAATTTGGTTAAGGCTAAGTCCATAAGATGAAATCAAAGGGCTTAGGAAGGGCTTGGCATTTATATGATCATGGATTGAATCATTTGAAGTTTGAATTTGATTTATGATTTGGAGTATGAATTGATATTTCAATTTGAGGTTTGGTTTAAGAAGGGAAGCATGGATTGGGTTTAGGCCATAGTGTAGGCAAGTTTTCCAAAGTACCTAAGGCATAACCTATTCCTATGGCTAACCCTTCTAAGTCTCTAGGCATAGGTTAAGTGTTCACCTAAACACTAGAAGTGTCTTAAGACTAAGGAGCTCTTAGTGTCTATAAGAATCCTACATCTCTGATGAGGAAGTTAAAAACTCACTCTAAAAGTGAGGTAAATAAAATGACCCCATTGGGGTGTAATGAGGCACATTGGTATTGATTTGATGATCAACAACATCCAAAGGATGAGCTAATAATGAAATTCCTAAACTCAAGTGTAGAGAATAATATTGCAATGCAATTCAAATTATTCCAAGGGCATAAGAGAGGAAGAAAGGATCCACTAAGAGATCAAGTATATGAACCTTCCACTAGAAGTAGGTTTGGATATTAGTGAGAATATGGGTTTGAGTTGATTTGATCCGATTTGGGGAGAAAAGATTTCTTTGGGGATGAGTGCATGAACCACTAGGAAGTAGGTTCAGTTATCCATTAGATAGAGGTTTATTTGGTTTGATTTTGGGGCTCCAGGAGAGGATATGATTTATCACTAGAGATAAATTTGATTTGATTCAATTGGTGCATCCATGGTGATCATGATTTGGGGCTCAGTGGGGAGACAATATGAGTTTGAAACATCTTTGGAGATATGAGCTGATAAAGGAGATGGATTTAATTGGACTCCCAGAGAGGATGGAGGTTTGAAATGGACCTGTGGTGCGATAGATCTACTAAGAAGGAGCTAATATCAGCTACATGCGATTTACAAATCGAAGGGATAGTCTCGGTATAACCAACCTATGGGATGCCTTTGATCGATGGTTAAGTTAGGAAGAAAGCTTGTAGACTTACAACTTCCTAAACAAGAAACCACTAGGATGATCTGTTGGTTTATAAATTGAACACTGGGTGTTTGAGCGAATATCATTGGGACTCATAAAAAAAGATTAATTTTAATTTTAGATGGATCTTATCGGTGTGTGGATCTACTAAGAAGAAGCTAATATGACTCAGATTTACAAATCCAAAGGGATAATCTACCAGCCATCATGTAGAACTAACCAACCTTTGATTTGTAGTCAAGTGAAGAAGAATGCTTGTACATCCTCTAAACAAGGGACCACTTGGTGATAGTTGATAGCATAATGAATCAAACCCGACTAAGGCTACTATTTGAGAATGTCATTGTGGACTCATATCTCAAGAATAACCAAGATCAATTTAATTTGGGATGGACCTGGATCTACTAAGAAGGGGCTAATAACAGACACAAATCCATTGGGATAGTCTCGTAGAGCCAACCAACCTAAGGGGTGCCTTTAGGTGCAATGGTCAGTTAGGAAAGAAAACTTAGAACTTCACAAGGAACTACTATGGTGATATCAACTAAATCACCATGTTTGAGATGATCATCTTTGGAGAATGCATGATAGACTTATATCTTCCAAAGCAAGGATGACTGCCGAGGTGACTTGTTGGTAGCACAACAAGTCAAACCCGACTAAGGGGACTAGAGAGTACTTGACCGGGGACTTATCAACTTAAAGTAGTCAGATTCCTATAGGAGTTTTCACGCGAAGATAGATGCATGTTGGGGTTTTCTTCCTCATCCATAAGTAAAATATATCTTTGTTTGCATGGACTCTATTGGTGTGTGGGACCACACTAAGAAAGAACTTATATACTAGTCCTATCTTAATGGACCAAGGGAGAATCTGCAGATCCACAAGATAAATTCTCCAACCACAGGGGTGGCTACTAAAAAGAGGGACTGTCCAATCTAAAAGTAATCCAGGTAATGTCTAAATGGGGTCGCTAAGGACATGATCCAAATAAAGTGCCCATAGGGAGGTGCTTCTAGGGGCTTTATCCATTACCCTGTAAAAGAAAGCATATAGGTATACGGTGGCCAACTCTGGGAGAAAGCTTGTAGACTTATATCTACCATGAGTGGTGTATCCACCGGGTGGGTCGTTTGCATGGCTGCAACCAACCAACCTAAGCTTCTTGTCGGTTTGCAATGATCAATCTAAGAAGAAGGCTTGTAGACTGACAACTTCATAGATAGAAATGATCACTGCGATAGTCAGTCATCGGTGAGATAGATATTATCTGACCTAGGGCAACTACCAAGTGGGGAGTCCCGTGTAAGGACTAGACCTAAACTTGAAGTAGTCAGAGGAAAGGTTCTGCTAGGTGACTCATCCTAAGCCTCAAATATACTGATTAGATCATGATGGCTAGTCCAAGAAAGTGTGTATACTTACATCTTCTTAAACAAAGTCAATATGGGGCACTTGAGAAGACCAAACTAACAACCCCTCATCGATTTCAATGGTCAAGTTAGAAAGAAAGCTTGTAGAATTACAACTGCTAGACAGGTAACCACTAAGGTGACACATTAGCATGTTGGTATGTCAGGCCAACCTAGAGCAACTAATGAGTGAGTTTCACATTTCTCCTAAATCAAAATAAATTAAGACAAAAGATATGTGTTTATTTTATAAGTGATTGTGTTTAGTTTCTGTCTGTGTTATGATGATGCAGGATATGACACCACTTGGGTTCCTTACACCTACCCTAAACACAGCGTGACAGATTTGCAAGCAAAGTTATTTCTTAACACGGAAGAGACAAAATTTGAGATGAAATAAATTTTATTGATGATTGGTTTGAAACAAGATTTATGGATAATATTTCTTTAGGTAGAGCCCATTGATTAGAAGCATAGGGTGCTCTCCCTTACAATTTATAAGCTGATAAGATCCTCCTTGGAAGACCTTCTCTATGGAAAAAAAGCCTTCCCAAGTGGGTTCAAACTTACCTCCCATCTTGTGATGAGCAACAATTGGTCTCCTTAGAACTAAAATAAGCTATCCTTTTTGAAAAGCTCTAGAATGGACCAACTTGTTGTGAGCTTGAATCATTTTGGCTTTGTATAACTTGAGGTTTTAGCATGCCCATAGGAATCTCTCCTCTGAACCTTCTAGTTCTTCTAACCACAATTTGGCGTTATGCTCCATTATGATTTTACTACCCACAGCTATCCTTAATGATGGGAGTTGGACTTCTAATGGTAGAACTGCTTCAGACTCATACACTAAGGAGAATGGGGTAGATTGAGTTGGAGTTTTATGTGGTGTGATAAGCCCACAAAGCTTCAACTAACTGCTCATGCCATTGCCGCTTGTTGTCATCTTTCTTCTTTAATGATGAGAGTTTTGTTGAAGGCTTCTGTTAAGCCATTTGCCCTCGGGTAGTAGATGGTAGAGTATCTCTAATCTATGCTATGTCTTCGGGAAAAGCTTTTGATTTTAGTGCTCTTGAATGTAGTACCATTATCGGATATAATTCATCGAGGCACCCCGAACTTATATATGATATGATTTCTGAAAAATTATAGCACATGTCTGTGACTTCTCTGGCGGGATTACCTCATGGAAAAATGGTAGCTAGAACCCTTGGAAGAAGAAGGATTGATCCAATTATGTTTATACACCCAACCATGTAGATGTAGAATGTTGGGTGGTTGGTGTAAGACCACACCATGTACTTGACATTGGTGGCACTCTAGCTATATGCTATAATCATCGAAGGGCAGTAGTAACCTAGTCTTTTAATCTTGGCTTTTATCTTCAGACCAGATTGATGAGCTCCACATAAACCTAAATGCACTTCAGTCATGATCTTATGGGCTTCATGTTTGTCTAGACAACGTAATCACATATGACCAAAGATCCGTCGATACAAGGTGCCGAAAGGGCTCTCTTTTATAATGTGCTAGTGACTTCTCTTGAGGTAGTTTTCCCATATTTAGATAATCCATGAATGGTTGCGTCCAATCTGATTCCTCATCCTTTTTGGCGACGACAACCTCCCCTTCAAGAGAGAGTCTCTCGATGAGTTCAGCGTCAACAAAGGATGAGACTTACTAATTTTGGAAGCTTATCTGGACTCTTCGGACATGCCAACTCCTTGGCAAGATAAGGTAATGCATCTACTACTATGTTTTCTCCTTGGGGAATCTTATAAATTTTAATCTCTAGGATTTGGGCCAACAACTCCATTGTATACTATGGTGGATGGAACTTAGGCTTTAGAACTTTATAAGACCTAGCAGGTTGATGACTAATAATCCTCAAGATGTTGATACTGGATGCATAATGAATAACTCACCATAAACGAGCCTCATATTCGGCTTTGTTGTTGGTGCATGGATTGGATAGATGATATGAGAATTTCATCATATCGTGGCTCAAAGTTAGGAGAACTATTCCTAACCCTGCCTATCTTGGGAGAGTAGATCGTGGTTCATCTCCCTTTTGAAAGGAAGCCGCACCATCAAAATACGTCTCCCAGTGGCGAATGCTATTATCCTCTAAGTTCATGATTTGCTCATCGAGGAGGTCATCACTAAGGGAATCAACAAGAAGTGGGTGTCGCTAAAAAATCTTCTTGCCTATAATTTCACCGCACAGAGGGGAACAAAAGTAATGTCAAATTGTGATAAAATTGAAATAAAATTTGAAACAATTTTGCATTAGATTAAGGCATTGCTCATACCACTCATGCTCTAGTCTCTTAGAGAGTGGGTTTAAGGACTTTATTTTTTTAAAAATAAATAACAGACCAACTATCTTGCAAAATCATAGGGTGGACCACATGGATATAAAGCGTAGGAGTTAGTTGGCTGCCACTCTAGGCGGTTGTAAGTCCAGCAGTCAGGTGATTTATCCTCTCTTATGGAGGTAAACTATATACCCATTTTTGCTTAGATTTAGGTCGTGCTTTGACTCATGCTAAAGCTCCCTACATTTAGAGTCTGAGGTAGTTATTTTCTTCGGGCTACTATCATAAATCCTCAATTCTTAGGTATTTTCACAATCTTGTGTTGTTGGATCATAAGTCTAATAGCTTTCTCAAAAATATCAACTTTAATAAAATTGATATTTACTAGGTTATCTTAGTATCATGGGAATTTCCTACTCATTCCTTTTGGCTTCGATAATAAATCTTTTCCTTGAGTTTTTCCACTTGAATTTCAAATACAACCAATCCTTTGATAGTCTAGCCTTGAAATCTTTGGAGACTTTAATTTCTACTTTAATCGAGAGTATTGTTGACCTCACTTTTGGAGTGAGCTCTCAACTTCTCCATCTTAGACAGAGGACTGCTCTAGACACTAAAGAGTGCCTTAGTCTTGAGATAATTCTAGTGATTAAGTGAACACTTGACCTAACCCTAAAGACTTAGAAGGGTTTATCATAGGATTAGGCTATGTATTAAAGATTTATGGCACCCCTTAACTTATAGCTCAAATCCAACCCCATAAACACTAGTTCAAACTAATCCAAATCAAATCTCATATCAATTCCAATTCAATTGATTTTTTCAAATCTCAAATAAATTCCAATCTCAAATGATCCAAATTCAAAATCAATTCCAAATCCAACTCCAATTCCAGATGACTGAAACCATGATCAATTCCAAATCCAAAACCTTCCTAAGCTTTATGAATCACATCCATAAAAACTTAGCCAAATCAAAGCCAAGTGATTTCTTTATAAATCACTTATTGCATCATTATATTCACAATATAAATGAAATTTGCATCCAAATTATCCAAATCAAATGAATATAAATCAAACCAAATCAAAACCCATTTTCTAAACTTTTTGATCTACCTTAGCCAAATTCACAATCAAATCTCTCCTAATTCACATGATTCTCTCATAGATCATTTATTTTCTCATTTATATTCACAAATATAAATGAAATATAAATTCAAATGGCCAAAATCAAATCAATATAAATTCAAAACTCAAATCCAAATCCAATTTATACCCTTTAAGCCAATTTCTTGGGTTTAGCCAAATCATTCTCAAATCAATCCAAACCCTTGGATTTTCTCTTCAAACAATCGTTCCTTGAATCATATGCCCAAATATAAACATAAACTACATTCACCAAGCCAAAATCAAGCTAACCCCAGTCAAACACATGTTCATTCTTTTGACTTGAAATTGTCAAATGAACCAATACCCATTTGACTCCAAATCTCTTGCAATTGGATTTATATTTCTATCATAAGTCCATATGTGAGTTCAACCAAACTTGAATCAAGCCTTTATCAAGCCAATTGACCAATTTAGGCTCACTTGACCCAAAGCAGCCTAAAGGATCCTTTTTGAGCCAAATTCTAATCCAACCCAAATTGGATTGAACTAAGCCCATCTAAGTCTCACATTGTGATCAACAATCATTCTAGAATGATCAATCACTCAAATTAGGTCAAATCAAGTCAAACTTAGCCCAAATGACACCTAAACAAGCTAGAATTCACTATGAGCCAAATTGATTGAAACCATTGATCTAAATCAATCCATAATCAATGATTGAACATGACCAAGTTATCAATTGAGTCAAACCAAGCCTAATTGACCACTTGACCTAAGTTGATCCAAATTAGCTAAAATGCCAAAATGGGTCAAATCATGATTTAATCCAAATTGATTGTAACCAATGGCTCAAGTTCATTCCAAATCACTTGTTGAACTTGACCAAAGCTTCAATTGACCAATTAGACCCAACCTAGCCCAAGTGACCATAAACCCAACTTGACCCAAAATATCAAATCAAGTTGAAATCAAACCAAATCAGAATTGATTGAAACCAAAGCTTGCAATACATTTCAAATGATCAATTGATCCTAAACCAACCCATGACCTAACCCAATTGAGTCAAATGGGTGAAATTGGTCAACTTGACCCATTTGACCTAAATGAACCAAAACCAAATCTAAAATAAATTAAACCAAACCAATGATACCTATAGGCTCCAAATGATTATTTGAACTTGACCTAACACATGGTTTGACCCAATTTGACCAATTGGTCAACCTAACCTAATTTGACCCAATTTTACCTAAATAGGTCAAATTGAGGCAAATCAAATCAAATGAACTCCAAATCACTTAAAATTTGGCCCAACCCACTTTTAAACCATTTCAAATCTGCCCAAATCAAACTCATAGACAAATGACCACTTTGCCCTAGTCAAAGGGTATCCCATGACCAAATTCACTTGGAATTTGGCCATTTCTTTTCCAAGGCTACTTGGCACCTATCTATTAGTCCACATGGTTACCAAGGAGGGTGCTGAACATGACCCAATGAGCATGGGTCGGCTATGACCCAAGGAAAGGCCAAATTGACTTCCCAATCACCATTGGACACTTGGCTCACCATAATTCACTCACCAATCACATGGGTACCCACTCTCCTTCACTCTTCCACCCAAAATGACCCATGTGGGACATTTTTCAGCTCAAATCGATCAGCCAATCCAAGCCATTGAGCAAAAATAGCAAATCATCCATCCACCGTTCGATCTAATGAGGGGGAGATATACCCCCCTTCATTCTTACTTAAAAGAAGACATTCATTCCTCAAAGCTCTAGGAGTTGAAGCCAAGCATCCCAGAGCTTTCCCTAGCCATTTTGAGCACCCTTGCTTGCCTACTCTCAGTTTTATTCGAAGCTGAAATAGGGGAGGTGATTTTCGAATCAAATTCACTCAATTCTCAACCAAAGTGAAATTAATCTTGCATGCACCATCCTTGGACCAAGGCGAGTTGAAACAAATCGAATCTCGAGCATCCCCATGAAGCTAGGAGTTTGATCAAGATCGATCGCCATTGAAGAGGAGCTTGGTCAACTGAGCAAACCACTTTAAATCAAGATTGAATTTTTTCAACAGGGCTTCATCTCTACTAGACGAAGCTACCACCATTGTTGGAAGCACCGGTGATAGCCTCCGTGAGGTATGCCATTGAAACTGACCTTAGAGTAAAATTTGCTTGGTCTTTTGTGAAGTAATCATCAAGTCATGCGATCTCCACTGTTAGATATATTGCTTGTGCTTCCCCGAAGGTGTGGGATGAATCCATTGAGCTCGGGTGAGCTCGGATCGAGCGATGATCGACGGATGGCATCCATCTCTCTCCGCTCGGGAGGAGACAGATCATGGTCTATCCATTTCGTGTGATCGAATTGGACGATCTTGATCAAATAATGCTAAATCCACTGTGATTTTAAGCCTAAATTGCGGGACAACTTGTAGAAGTGCATCGCGGTTGACTTAGACGGATGTGACAACTTAAATAACCAATCCCATCACACATGTGGAAAGTGTTGGCATCCACATGTCCGATGAGATTAGGAGTTTAATTAGGCTTAATTAATCCAATTTTAATGGTGAAACTTCCTAAAAGCATAGATAAAAAAATCCAAAAAATGCAAACTTAGGTTCATTTTGAAGATATTTTAAAGGAGAATCTAGAAAAATTATAATTAATTGATTTTGAATAGTGACTTTAGCTTAATTAGAGTTTTCCAAAAATCTAATTAGCAATTATATCTTAATTGATCACTAATTAATCTTTTATGGATGTTTTGGGGGATGACCTCTCCCTCACCTATTTTTCTGGGATTTTATTGATTGCTTAATTAGGAAATCATTTGAGTAAGCCAATAGTAGCTTGATTAATCACTTGAACATATTTATCCTTATTAAATAGTAAGATCAGCTAGGGAATATGAGTGGGGACATTTTTCCCAATTTATCTCAAAGTATCCTTTACCTTTGAAAATTAAATTAATTAATGGATTAATGGAATGATTAGTTGATTAATCAAGTGATTACATCTTCAAAATGATGGAATCAAAACTTAGTGGAATGATTGAGTGATTTAGGGATTAGGATTGAGGCCTTGCCCTTGATCCTTTCACCTAAGTTAATTTTATCATTTAAATCAAAGCAAAACAAAAGCACTTAATCAATTCATTAATGGCCTAATGAAATCAAAATTAAAATCAATTCACCCAACCT
This sequence comes from Cymbidium sinense, assembly GCA_021442155.1. Lineage (NCBI taxonomy): Eukaryota > Viridiplantae > Streptophyta > Magnoliopsida > Asparagales > Orchidaceae > Cymbidium > Cymbidium sinense. The sequence continues at coordinate 14,830,355 of CM038227.1, forward strand.
AAACAACCTCTAATTGGTCTTGGGTAGCTCTTTGGGTGTTCAATAACCCAAGGTGAGAGATAATGAAATTATGATTAGCTCACATGTGTGAGAAAATCATAAAGTATTAAGTGAGATCCCCTAAGTTTAATTAACTATTAATCATAAGCCAATTGCATTAGGTCCTTTTCATTTCTTAGGAAATTACAAATTTACTTTTCAAGTGGTTGCTTATCATATTGCCTTATTATTAATTAGTTAATTAACTTAAGGTGATATAGGTAAGGGATATCTAATCCATTTAATTCATACCTTAACCTAAACAAAACATAAAATCAACTTAATTGTTCTTAATTAAACCAAACTAATTCACATATGGGGGGAATGGCTTAGAACTAGCAAACCTTTCTCATATTTCCTAAATCCAAATCAAATTCAAAAATAAAAATCTCCTTAAAGAATTTTAATTCATTTTAAATGATCTTATTTTATATGATTTTTCCTTAGGAATTAATTAGGGTGAATGAAGTCATGTGCTTACATCCCTTTATTTCATTTCAACCATGCTAAATATTATTTGCCATATGAAATCATGTATTCATTTCTTTTAAAAATTAATTAACAAAATGTTTTCTTTTATGTCAAATTGCATGTTTGGCTAAAATTAAGAGTATGAGTGGCTATTATCACTATTAAACCAAAAATTATCTTTTAAAACCTATAAATCAAAGATTATGAATGAAGTGATGCTAGTTATAAATATTTATATGCTTGCATGTTATTATAGCATAAGATGTGTATTATGAAGTTCTCTTTCCTTCTCTTAAATATGGATTCACATAGGATTTGCAAGTGTATAGTTCATTTGAAAAGAATACAACAATTGCCTAAATTTATTCATATGCATCTCTATATTAAGACTTAAGAAGAATCTTCATATTACATATGTAAATCAAACAACCAAATCAAACATAATCTCTTGCATGATTCTTTATCCATTTCATTCTTTTTGTACATCTACATGTATCTATGAAAAGTGGTATATCAGTCTTGACATCCTGGGGTTGTGAGGCTTTAAATAGCCCTAAGTAGGTCTTATACCTTATGCCCCTGGTATAGAAAACAATGGTGTCGTAATCACTTATAACTTTTATACATGCGGATGTGCATTTAGCTAATGGATGAAAAATCCCTCTTTTCTACATAATAAAGACATGCATTAATGATCCAATTAATAAATGGAATATCCAAATTTTCAAATCACATCTCTTTGCATTCATCATCAAAGTGTGCTATGTTTTGCATTGCATATATAGGTATGCTTAGGATTATTTATATGCATGGTATACATGATGGAAAGAAATGAATGGATGTGTGTTATGTGATAATAATTCACCCTAACTAATCCTAAGATGCCTTTCTTATTGAATAGGGCTATTTAGAGCGAATCTAAATTTAGGGTTAATTAAACACATAATAAACCTTTCACTAAAAGAAATTTAATTAATGAATCTACCTTAGAAATATTTTAAGGTAGGGATGAAAGAGAGCTCTCTTCTCTTTTTTTTTTCTTTTTGTAACATTTAGTCACTAAGTGTAGGTTTATTTAAACCAAATCAAATCACCAACTAATATTGACAGGTCAACTAAATCACTTAAAATGAAACCACCATCTAAATTAAATCTTTCACACTTAGAAAATTTTAACCATATAGCTAAGATATGCCTAAGCCTTAAATGGAACACACAATTAGGTTAGTCTCCAGCTCTATATTAGGGCGGTGCATGGTTTGATGCATGATTTTATTTTTTGGTGTAATATTTTAGAGTAGATGTTATGGTGTATATGCGTAGACTAGATGATAGGGCGATCTTAGCCTAATCATGTCTTCTATAGGGGATTATGCTTAAGGGGCTGATGTAATAAAAATAAAAAGAATATAAATGCTTTTGTTGTGCAGGTTGCTTTGCCCATAAGTATAGTCCAAATTAGGACAGGTGGGCTTTATTACCCATGTGTGGGGTGCTAAGTCCAAATTATCCATATAACTGCTTGGGTTGTGTGGTATTTTTATCTAACCTTTGTTTTGTAGGTTTAGTTAGATTTATCTTTCCCATTTTGATGTAAATTTTGTAATTAAGATTTAGAATGAGTGTTATGGGGGATTAAGATGAACATTGGTTATAAGATCAAGTCTTATGTACCATGTGATGTCTTTGGAATAACCATATTCCAATCAAGCCAAAAGGAAGAAAGAAAAAAAAAAGACATAAAAAATGAAGAAATGAAGAATGAAGAATGAAGACCCTCATAACATGAATTCATTTTAATTGTAACTATTCGTTTATAGTCCAGGTTGTATAGGGGGCTAGCTCAGCAACCTATTTTCTTTTATTCAATTGTGCAGTAGAACCCAACCACATTGGCCTCTTATTCTTTTATGCTAATTTTATAAATTGATTGATGTTATGTTTATGATTGCACAATTAGGATGGCATGATTTTTCTAATTTCTTAATTGTTTGATGATTGTTGAATGACCTGGATGCGATTAGGCTCTTAGGTAAAAATAAATTTTTTATCCAATTAATCAATTCAAAATTAAACTAAACAATTCATAACCTCACCTAAAGCCTAGGACATAAATCAAGATAATAAAAGATATAACAACCCCTTAGCTAGATGTTATATGTCTCATCATGCATAAATCATATTATGTCACTCTTGCCAATGGAGGGCTTCCACCTTCGCTAGAGAAAATGGCTTGACCTTTGAGAGCCATGGTGAAAATACACCTCCTTCTTTCTGATTTTGGCCCATAATTGATTTTCTCATGCATTAGGCATATAAAATCCCATAGCTTATGTCAAATAAAAATGTCCAAAAATCAAAATAAAACTTGACAAAATTTGCATTAGATTTAGGTCATTATTCATGCCCTTCATGATCTAGTCTCTTAGGGTGTGAGTTTAAGGACTTAGTTTCTCTTCTAAATAAATAATAGCCTAACCATCTTATAAAGCATATGACTTGCCTACATGTATTTAAAATCAGGGAGTTAGTTGGCACCAGCGGTATTAAATAGTCGGTGGTTTATACTTTCTTGTGGAGGTAAACCTTATACCTATTTTTTCCTTAGATTTAGGTCATGCTTTGGCCCTCACCAAAGCTCTGTATAATTAAGATTCAAGGTAGCTATTTCCTTAAAGCAAGCATAAATCCACACCTCTTAGGCATTTCAACAATCTTGTATTGTGGAATTGTAAGCCTATTTCTAATAAAAATTCAACTCAAACATATAATTCTCCTCAATTTCAAAAATATAAAGCCCAACTATAGGATAGTTTAGGATTCTCACTAGGTTTCCTAATATCATGAGTATCCTCTACTTATCTCTCTTTGGTTTTGATAATAACTCTCTCCTTTTGATCAATCCCACTCGATTCTCTAAAAATAACCAATTTATTGATAGTCCTATCTTTAAAATCTATAGAAACAATGATCATTTATCTTAATCGAGAGTTTTCTTAAGGAATCCCATTCCTTAGGATGTAATTAATTATGGGGCCTTGCCTCCATATGGAACTTAATGAACCCAGCTTAAGATAAACCTACTTTACTTTTCCATGTAAAGTAGAGGGAAAGATCTCTCGTACATTCGAAGACTCATCATGCCTTAGGAGTCCTCATTAGGTGATTAGGTCCATTATAGGGTAGCGACTTCTATCTCTCGAGATAGTACATCTACAGATCTGCGTGGTATCCCTCACATAAACACACATGAATCTAACACCCACCACCAACAAAAATAAACACCACAGATTTTTTTGTGACTCCACTGGGTATGGTTCCTCTCTCCATCTTTGGTAAATGATCGTTGTCTCCAAGTATCGATAGTGTATTTATATTTCATATAAGTCCAGACTATCCTTCTTTTCCATTGGCACTTAGCTCATTTCATTTTTAAGCTAAGCTAGCCAACATCCTTTTAGGTTTAGGTCCTCACTCCATGTTGGTCTTAAAACCTCTATTGGGTCCCCCAATAGGCAAAAATAAAGTTTAACTAAAAGAGATGACTAAAGACCTTTTTGAACCTCCATACCATCTCTATGGTAAGGTAAGGTTAATTTCACAAATAACAAAAATAAATCCTTTATAAAAATATTGCTTTTCAAAAGCACTTACCCAAAGTTCATGTAATATAATACTTGCACAAAACTTTTCACAAAATATATAACTCAACCCCATCTAACAATTCTCAAGATTGTTATTATCAAAAACCAAAATCAAAATCATCTTTCAATTAGCACATATTTGAAAATGAACATCTTCATTCAACATACCCAAATTTATTGAATGAAGATCTTATTTCCAAATAAAATCATATCATAAAATTGAAACTCCACCAAATATATTCCATATATATTAGAGTTGGAATTTCTTTTTTTTTTAAAAGCACAAATTTGAAAATAAGCATCTTCATTCAATATATCCAAATTTGTTGAATGAAGGTTTCATTTTCAAATTAAATCACACCATTTGAAACTCCACTCAACACATTGCACATGTGTTAAGTTGGAATTTCCTCCTTTTCAAAAAGCAATAATCACACACACAAATTTCATCTAAAAAATAAAATATGATTGACTTCCATTTTACATACCCAAATTTGTTAAATGGAAATCTCCTTTGCAAAGATCATGAAAATAAAAAATATTGGAATTCCATTTGACATACCCAAATTTATCAAATAAGAGTTTCATTTTTAAAAAAGAAAATTGAAATAAATTGGATTCTATTTAACACACCATATTTGTTAAAGAGAAATCCCCCTATTTAAAAAAAATAATAGTAACACAAATCAAAATAAAAAACAAAACATATTTAGGCTTTATTTAGCATATACAAATTTGCTAAGTAAAGATCCCATTTTCAAAACCAAAATAAAAATCAAACACATTTGGGATTTATTTAGCATACACAAATTTGCCAAGTAAAGATCCCACTTTCAAAATCAAAATAAAATTAAATTTATTTAGCATACACAAATTTGCTAAGTAAAGATTCCATTTCTAAATTCACACATGATATACATCATGGAAAATATGCAAAAAGAAAATTATTTTCAAACATCTCATTTAGCACACTCAAATTTACTAAATTAGTAAACCCAAAATCAAATCTAAAACAAAATCAATTGACCCTATATTCAACATACTCAAATTTGTTAAATAAAGGGTCCCCAAACATAAAATCAAATTCAAAAATGAATAAATTGAAGCATCAAAATTTTCTCTAAAATATTTGAACCCGTTCAACATACACAAATTTGTTGAATGTGGATTCCAAACTCAAATGAACTCAAAATCTCTCTC